>PVKY010002655.1:0-24665 GCA_004027775.1 Bradypus variegatus | reverse complement strand
GGCCTTCTCCTGGCCCCAGAGCTCTGCTGACTTTGGGCCAGCAGAAGCTGATGTCGGGATCCTGCAGTGTCTTCTGAGTCCTGCACAGAGAGGGGTTGTGGCTGCTCCTTGCCCAGCCTCGGGTCTCACTCTGGAGCTGCAGAGGCAAAGGAACTGGCAAGGCCACCACCAGCGGCCAACTTTCCAAACTGGCAGGCTGAGCCCTCGTGCTGGCAGGAGGGCTCCTGGGGTCTGTACAGATTCAGGTTTGAGCAATTCCTTCACCTATTATCTAACCACCAGAAATGGAGCAGGAAGCCAGGCCCTCCACTCTTTGTACAGCTTTAGGTCAAAGAGGGTGTCCACATTATTTGAACTTCAGCGGAGGGAAATCCCTACAGGTTGGGGTGTAGGTAGAAGGAACAAAGGGTCAGTGCAGGCTTGTTTACGGCCTAAAGTACTGACTTCTTGGGTTATCAGTGGATCCTCACCTTGCACAGATTTAAAGTGACCTTGTGCTCTGCCACCCATTTGAGGCAAACTGGGCCATGATTGATTCCTGCAGAAACGGCAATAAATGGCCCAAATCCATCTGCACAGCTCAGGACAAGCAGCAATGCCGGGAACAAGCAGCCCAACAAGCCTGTGTCCTTAGCTGGTGAGGCCTTGAGCCTTAATAGCCAGATGGGCTGCTGGGCTTTTAAGGGCTTTTTGAGCCTCTGACCTTTAAAATCTGTGGTTCCTATGAATTAACTTCCCCAGCCCAGCTCGACACCAGTGAGTCTATGGATTTCAGTGAGGCTCGAAGAGGTATGTGCAGGTGACACAAGCACCCAAACAGCCCAACGCTGGCATTGCCATGGAAACCACATCAGAACAGCTGCAGTGAAAGCGATATGGTTTAAAAGATCTCCCCACTGCCAAGGAAGAGGGCAGACCCACGGGCTTACAGAAAACCTGCAGTACGCTGGTGAAGAGGCAAGAAGGCTGTGGTCTATTTGATTAGCAGGAAAATTCGATAATAAGCATGGATCAAAATGAACTACTCTATGAAGAGACTTTGGTCTAGGAACAGTGCATGTGGCTCTGATGAGACAGGTTCTTAGAATATAAAATATCACTCAAATGCTCCATTCAAAAACCTAGGAGTGGATTGTGTCAGTAAGTGACACACTAACTGACACACTAATAGATAAAGCATCATTCTCCAAATAGGCCAAGGAAATGGGAAACAAAATTATTCAGGATGTTCAGATGATTTGAAAAGATGATTTTGACACTGAGGAACCTGGTATGGCATAGAAGAGAGCATGGAGTCCAGGTGAGCCCCTCTAAGGTTTAAAGCCCAGTTTGTGGGCGCTTCAACCAGTCTTTATCAAGAGGAGAGGATGGTGATACTTCTAACCCCCATTTTAATTGCTTTTGGAATGACGCCAAGAGGATTAAGATTGAAAGAAAGAGCAGGATATCCCACCAGATAGAGTTAGGAAAGCTCTCAACTGATTCCCTGTGGAACTTTCTGGAGTTGCTTTCTGAAACGGTCATCCCTCACCCGGGTTTTAGTGGTGTCCGAGAGCCCACTGGGCGCCATCTTGGAGCAGTGGCGCCAACGCCGGAAGATGCAGCTCAAACACCTCAGGCGTGGCGGGCCCTTTGCCAGCCCCTTTACCTGAGGGAGTCCCAGGCGGAAAGGCAGGGAGATCCTGCCGGTCACTTCATCCACATACCTGGAGTTCTGCCATTATTTTGTCTCCTTCTTCTTCTTCGTCTTCCTCCTCGTCCTTGGAGGAGGTGGTGACTGGCGGTGCGGCTTGGGTCCAGGCAGAGGCAGGCTCCTCTGGGGGATATTTTGTGGCCCTCGCCTGCGGGCTTGGTGCAGCGTCTTCAGTGCTTGTCTATGGGAGATTCAAACCAGATACCAGCTTAGCCCTCCCCACATGCTGCCAAGTAGGGTGCCAGCGCCCCAGAAGAACTCGTGTCCCCTGCTGCCTAGTACGCTGGCTTCCTAGCACTTTAATCATAGCCGAAAGGCTATTTTACCTCCTTGCATTTCATTGGGGTGCTGTTTGTACAAGTCATCATCTAGATGAATGGGCTGAAGAATTATAATTAAATTGTAACTCCTCGACCCTCCTGTACATCATTTCCTTGGAAACTGGATCTTCCATCTAACATAAAAGACAAACTTACAAACTTGCAACGTGGAAGCTACACTCATTTAACACACTTCTGTATAGACCCCCACAGCTGCCTTTGCCAATCCCCGTCATCCCCAAAAGGTGGTTTTCCTGTGGCTTCCCTGCCTGCCCCCACAGTCTCACGACCCCCCGCTGGGGAGGCAGCCTGGGGTTTGCATTCTGCGCTGCTGCAGCTAGAAATCAAGTCAGGAGGACCCTCAGGGGCCCTGGGCTGGTGGGGCGAGCCCGGTGGGTGCCTTCCCATCTGGGCTGTTTCCTGCAGACCCAGGTGAGCTGCCTCCCCGGGGTTTCTGCTCGGCCTCACAACTTTTTACTGGGGACAGTCTTATTGGAGGGACCATCTGAACCCCAGAACCATTCTCCCGGGGCTGAGCCCGCCAGACCTTCGCAATGGGGATCTCCTTCCTGCTGGTGTAGACCACGTCGCCTGACCGTACGGTGGTGAGCCCAGACCCTGGCAGGTAGCTCCGCCGCGGGGGTGGGGGCGGAGGTGGCGGGGACCTTCCCCCCAGCTTCTCCAAGTCCTGCTCTGAATTTGGAGACTCTTCTGGAAAACAATATATCATGGCAAGATAATCCCTTGTCCCAAATGTCCAAAACGTCCAGTTTCTTTCCACGAGCTCTACTTAAATACCTGATTTAAGAACCTCTGCATTCTTTCCACGGTGCCACGATTAACAGTTAAGACTTGGACCCCGAATGGACGTAAATCCGAGAAAGACCCTGCACAATGTTCTTACCCTCTCTGGGCCTCTGTGTAATAACACGTATAATAATGTCCTCCACACTGGCTGTTGTGAGTTTTCAATGGCTTCATATGCACACAGCATCTAGAACATCTCTGGGTACAGTGTAAGCCTGTGTCAGTATGAGCTGTTATTGTTGAATGAACTTATTATGCAAGAAGACCGAGTAATGCTCAGAAAGAATCAAGACCAGCACCTAAAGGGAAATCCAGACGCACAGGGTAGACTCCACGTCCATCCCCCAGGCCAGCCATAGCAGGAGGGACATCAGACTAAAATCTTTTCTAAGAAAGTGGGAGGAAGTTGTTCAGAGGAGATTTTGAGGCGTATCTATAAAGATTTGGGGACGCCATCAGGGTTAGATGCAAGTCACTATTTGTAGTGGGAACGGTCATTTCTCCTGCCTGGGCCACGCCTCAGGGAACCACACGGCTTGTTTTCGTTCTCGAGGACCACTGTCCACGCCATCTCCACAGGCCACTCAGCTCCTGGGCTCAGGGTGCCGTGCCCGCTTCTCTCCTCTGCTGCGTGGGTGAGGCTGAAATCCCCACCATTTTCCCTCGACTGTGATAGCTCTCTGTTCTTCCACATTGTCCAAGGAGTCAGACAACTCACATAAGACGAAATACAGATAGCTCTTAAAACCCCATGCTGAGAATTTTATCTCATCAGTAAATAAAAATAGACAATAACATCCAGGACAAACAAACTAAAATGATAGAAAATGGATGTTTGGAAGTTATAGATATGCTTATAGATTTATGATGGCCTTGTGGAATCTTTCTGGAAAGAAGTCAGGCCGTGTGTATTTAGAAAAAACAAAAACAAAAGGATTTTAAATGAGTAAAAAAGTTTGGGGGAATAATTTAAAAACTAACTTAAACAAAAATGTTTTTACTCAGGAAGAATAAGAAGTCCAAATGAGGTGAGTTGACACGATGCGGTGTCGGGCAGCTGATTCTTGTTATTCACGGTCGTTATGTTCTGGAAGTGTCTGAGAACACTGAACTGGTGTCTACTGAGCTGTCACTCCTGGAGAGAATGCAGGGGCAGCTTCCTGTGAGCCTCTGCTCACAACACTTTCTTCAGCTGGTCAATACGTAACCTGTTTTGTGTGTGTTTGTCTCAAGACAGCTTACCTAATAAATAGTGTTGCTTCGTTAGCATTGAACCCACGGCCAACAGCACTATAAGTCACACCTAACAGAGCTGATCTAACAGGTGTACTTTCTCCATGGGGCACCTCACAGCTTTCTCATGTGCAGGAATGCCTGACAGCCCTTCCGCACTACGCTTGGGGGCCACTGTAAATGGAGAAATCATGAACCAAAAAAGCACAAAAATGAGAAAGAACATGGCACTCAACACACTGCAGAAAGAATGCTGGTTTACCAAGAGCTGCAACGAGAAGGCAACCTCAGATGGGAAATGTGTGGCAGGTGACCGAAATTTTTCACCGCTTTGTGCATGTCTGTGAATGACTGCAGAAGCACCCTGAGACTGATTCTGGAGTTACAAATACATTTTAGCTGATAGATGAATTGGAAAATATGGAATCCATGAATAATGAGGATTGACTGTATTTTTGTTGTACCATAAAAAGTGACAATGATACCTAAATAAAACATCACATAATAAGGGAGAAGAGTGGAATTAGGCAAGACGTAAAATCAAGAAGGCAGAGAATTTCATTCATCAGAAATTCTCCATTCGAACTTAGGGAAAGAAATGTGAGAGCGGAGCCACCCTTCCAGGGCTCTGCTCCTCATGGACTGTTGTTTCCTGTTCCTCAGGTGCCCCGGGCAGGTCTGGCACTGCGGGGCAGGCGGGTAGGAAGGGAGAGGGGCCACTTAGGGCCGACTGAGGGGAGAGTTACAGCAGCTTTGGGGGATGAACAACTGGGGAGAAGAGTATTATGCTGGTTATAGAACATCGCTAATGTTCTTTGAGATGTGCAAGCCAAGATGTGATTCCTTTTAAAATTAGTTTTAGTTTCTGGACAAGGTGTCACTGACCGGGACTCGGAGACGGACATTGGGCTGCAAGTAAATAATGTCTTTTCACGTAATTTTAGGATCAGAAGAAAGCAATATGCTTGTAATTGGTTGGAGATTTTGTAGGTTGAGTTTTTAAAAAAGCTGTTTTATATTCTTTTTGACATGCTGATGCTTAACAGTCATAGTTTAGTTGACTAAATATCAATTCTAGTAATTTTTATTTGAAAATGCCATTTTGCTTTAGAACAAATATCCAAGGGCTCAATAGCTGGCATTTTTATTTCTGCAGTATATGAAAGAAAAGCTCTTGTTTTGAATGCAGGCCTCATTTTCTTTCAGCTGGTACTGTGATGAATCATAAAAATAACAGGAATGCAGAGGCTGGGAATTGAAATTCTCCTTTATGGGGCTTTGTCCTCCTCTCCTAACGAAGAACATGGTTTCCCTATTATCGTTATACTTATAAGGCAGCAGCAAGGCTGTCGGGGAAGCCTGAGCATGTGCTCCTCCAGCCTTTCCACGGTGCATGATCCTTGAGAAGCGAGGTCACAGAGGCCACCGTGTTTAAGGGGGTGGCACACTGAGGACAGTGAGTGCAGTGACCGTCCGCAGTGGGTCTACATCTCACCTGAAAACTCCAGCTTGTCCACGGTGCCGTCTCCCTTTGGCAATGGGCTGGCAGCCGGCGGCATCTCCAGGTTTGGAATTGACTTCATGATGTTGGCCTGAGCTTCTTCTAGGAGTTTCTCAAACTCTTTCCCATTATAGTGGTCCAGATTCTGCCTTTTCTCTTCCCATTTCCTTTCTGCTTTCTGGAGGGAAATAGCAAAATGAAGAGAGCTTAAAAACCAGAGGGAAAAGCTAGCGCAGAGATCAGAGATTTCATGAAGGGTTGGGGAGGAGGTATAATTGCTAAGGCGTGTGGGAAATGCCCTGGTTCCCACACCCAGGACCACTTCTGCACATCAGACAATCCTTGCCAAGTTGAGGCCACCCAAATCCTCCACTGTCTGCTCCATTTTCTGTAGCTCAGTAGATTGACATGAAAGCCCACAGGATATGCTGTCACAGAGAGAAGCAGGCTCAGAAACCCACTCATTGGGGGAAGATGGCAGAGCAGGGAGCTCCAGAACACAGTCCTGCTACCAAAACAACTATTAACCAGGCAGGAACTGTCCAAAACAATCATTCTGCAGCTCCAGAGGCCAGAAGAACATGGCAGAGCATCCAGAGAAGAGTGGGAAGGAAAGGCTGATACATTATGGTAAAGAAGTGTCAATTGTTCTCTCTGTAAGACAGCTACTGGCACCCATCCTCCACTCTCACAGCAGGTCTCCCTGGCTAGCAGCTGGTGACAGAAAAGGACATAAAAATCCTCTTCATCAAGAACAGGGGGGCATGGCAGATCACTGCCATAGCTTTAGAGTAGCGCCTTCAGACCACTGGGTCCCAGCTCTGACGACAGCCATTGCTTTCAAATCCATCCACTGTTTCAGCTCTCCCTGGACAGGGGTGGAGGTGGTGGAGATGTAAAGATGCAGGCTGCCTAGGGCTGCGGGGGGCAGTCAGCTGAAGGGCTGCATCTGCTGGGCAGGCCTGGAAAGCTCAGCTGTGGGGAGCCGTCGGAGAAGGTCTTGGTGCCCTTCCTAATGCCCTCCCCAGGGCACTTTGGAACTGGTGTGTGTCCTCTTTGCAGGTCCCTGGCCCTGTTTCTGGTGGGAAAGTCTTCTCCAGGGTGACCCTCCTTCCAGAATTTTCCCTCCAGGGAAAAGAAGAGCAAGACGATGAAAGTTGCATAAAAAACTAGGAAAGTGGACGGTCTGTAAAGGCCCGCTGGCTTCAAATATCTGGGAGAGGGAGATTTGTCCTCTGGGAAAGAGAGGAGGTGACCAAACTGCTGTAAACAGGGAAACTCCAAAACAACTAACAAGTAAAACCCCCGGTGTGCCAGTTTAAATGTATTATGTCCCTCCAAATGCCATTATCTTTGATGTAATCTTGTGTGGGCAGGCATATTAATATTGATTAGATTGTAATTATTTGATTGAGTGTTTCCCTGTAGATGCAACTCACCCAACTGTAGGTGATAACTTAGGTGATTGGATAATTTCCATGGAGGTGTGGCCCCACCCATTCAGCATGGGCCTTGATTGATTTACTGGAGCACTAGATAAGCTCAGACAGAAGGAGCAAGCTTGTACAGCCAAGAGGGACACTTTGAAGAACGCACTGGAACTGAGAGAGGAGCTTCAGCTTACAGAGACATTTTGGAGACAGCTTTTGAAAGCAGACTTTTGCTACGGAGAAGCTAAGAGAGGACAAATGCCCCAATAACAACTGAGAGTGACATTTTTGAGGAACTGCAGCCTAGAGAGGAACATCCTGGGAGAAAGCCATCTTGAAACCACAACTCTGGAGCAGACACCAGCCACGTGCCTTCCCAGCTAACAGGTTTTCCAGACACCATTGGCCATCCTCCAGTGAAGGTACCCCATTGTTGATATGTTACCTTGGACACTTTATGGCCTTAAGACTGTAACTGTGTAACCAAATAAACCCCTTTTATAAAAGCCAATCCATTTCTAGTGTTTTGCATTCCAGCAGCATTAGCAAACTAGAACCCCTGGATAAGACAGAGGTCCAGAAAGACAAGGAAAATCCTGTACACTGCATTCACCTTGGGCAGACATTCCTGATAGGAGGGCTGAAGCTACAGAAAATCTCTCTCGTCCCCAGCTGGTTGCAATACCAAGAAACAGACATCCCAGGAAATAAATCCTGAGCTAACATTTCAAAATATTAAAATGTACAGTGTGCAACAAGAGTACAAGACAATGACAACAAAAAAGCAAAAAGAAGCAGGAAATGATGGCCCATCGAAATAAAGAGGATAAAGATACAGAAAACACCAAAAGAAGACGAGAATGTATACATACCGAACAAAGCCTTTAAAAAACATGTCTGAAAAATGCTCTGGGAGAGGATGGACATTAAAGAGAAAGATATCAGGATATCAGGAAAACGATGAATGAACAGTGTGAGAGTCTAAGTAAAGCGATAGAAATTCTAAAAAGGAACCTGACAGAACTACTAGAGTTGAAGACCACAATAACTAAAATGAAAAATGCCTAGAAGGATTTCAAAAGCAGATTGGAGCTGGCAGAAGAAAGAATCAGTGAACTTGAAGATAAAACACTTGAAATGATTCAGGCTGAGGAGCGGAAAGAAAAAAGAAATATTAAAAGAAAAAAATAGCCTAAGACAACTATGCACCATCAATTGCATCAATATATGCAGTATGGAGTCCCAGGAAGATAACGAGAGAAAGGGACAGCAGGAATAGTCAAAGAAATAATGACAGACAACTTCCCAAACTTAGCAAAAGATGTGAATATGCACATCCAAGAAGCTCAGAGAACACCAAAGAGAATAAACAGGAAGAAAAATACACCCTATCGTATTTTAATTACACTAGGAAATGCAAAGGACAAGGAGAGAATTCTGAAACCTGCAAGTGAAAAGCAATGTGTTACATACAAGGGAGTCCCAAATAGACAGAGCCCCAATTTCTCATCAGAAACCCTGGAGGCAAGAAGGCAGTGGGTTGAAATACCTGAAGTGTTGAAAGAAAACAATTGGCAACCAAGAATTTTATATTTGGCAAGACTCTTTCAAAATTAAGGCAAAGAATAAGACATTCTCAGATAAACAAAAGCTCAGGGAGTTCATCACCACTAGACCTGCCCTATAAGCAACGACAAAGGGAGCTCTTCAGACTGAAAGGAAAGGACACTTGGCAGTGGTTCAAAAGAGCATAAAGAAATAAAGACTTGCAGTAACAGTAGTCATTTGGGTAATTATAAATGCCAGTACTATTGTATTGTTTGGTATGTAATTCCACTTCTTACTTCCTACAGGTGATAAAATGCAAATACACAAAAAATAATGATAAATCTGGTTTTGGACATTATGTTGTACAAAACTATAAATGGCAACAAGTACAAAAATGGTGGGGGGACAATGGGGTTTAGGAAAAGTATATGTGCATGCCATTGAAGTTGAATCAGTATCAAACCAAATATAATTCTTACCTATTAAGGATATTAAATTTTAACCCCATGGTAACCAAAAGGAAAACAGACGAAAAATATATCCAGAAAGAATGAGAAGGCACTCATCATGGTAAAATATAAGAGAGCAAATAAATATAAAAGTAGGCTTTAATGGAAGGGAAGGACAAAGAAAGTATAAATAGCAAAATGGCAGAATAAAGTCCTGTATTATCAGTAGTAACTTTAAATGTAAATGGATTAAACTCTCCAGTTAAAATGCAGAGATTGCAGAATGGAAAAAAAAGCATGACACAGCTATATGCTTTTTGCAAGAGACTCACCTTTAAGACAAAGATACAAGTAGGTTGAGGGTGAAAGGATGGAAGAAAATATACCATGCAAATAGTAAACAAAAGAGAGCTGGGGTGGCTATACTAATATCGGATAAAATAGACTTTAAATAAAAAACAGTTACGAGGGACAAAGATGGTCATTATATACTGATAAAGAGGACAATTCAACAGAAAGATGTAACAATTATAAATATACACACACAATATAGCAGAGTCCCCAAATAAATGAAGCAAATACTGACAGATTTGAAGGGACAAATCGACACTTCTACATTATAGTAGGAGACTTTAACATATGCTTCTCAATAATGGATAGAACATCTTGTCAGAAGACCAGTAAGGAAGTAAAGGACTTGAATGATACACTAAACCAACTAGAGCGAACAAGACTTATATAGAACACTGCACCCAATGTAAACAGAATTCACATTCTTCTCAAGTGTACAAGGATCATTCTCCAGGACAGTCCATAACATTGGGTCACAAAACAAGACTCAATAAACTAAAAAATATTGAAATCACATGATGTTTATTCTCTGACCACAATGGTATTAAGCTAGAAATCAATAACAGTGGAAGAAAGGGAAAATTCACAAATATGTGGAAATTAAACAACATAATCTTAAATAACCAATGGGTTAAAGACGAAATCAGAAGCAGAACTAGGAAACATCTTGAGGCAAATGAAAATGAAAACACAACATAACAAAACTTCTGGGACGCAGCAAAGGCAGTGCTGAGAGGGAAATTTATACCTTTAAATGCTTCAAGAAGAAGGAAGACTTCAAATCAGAGTCCTAACCTCAAAACTGGAAGAACTAGAAAAAGAAGAGCAAACTAAACTCAAAGTGAGCAGAAGGAAGGAAATAACAAAGATCAGAGCAGAGACAAATGAAATAGAAAACAAAAACAATAGAGAGAATCAACAAAACCAAAAGTTGGTTCTTTGCAAAGATTGATGAAATTGATAAACCTTTAGCTAGACTGACAAAGAAAAAAGAGAGAGGATACAAATAGTGAAAATCAGAAATGAAAAGGGAGAAATTACTAGTGACCCTGCTGAAATAAAAAGTACCATAGGGGGTACTATGAACAACTAACCGCACACTATTAAATTAGATAACCTAGACAAAATGGACAAATTCTTAGAAACATGCCAACTCCTTCCATTGACTCAAGAAGAAATAGAAGATCTCAACAAACCAATTACTAGTAAAGAAATTGACTCAGTAATAAAAAATCTTCCAAGAAAGAACTGCCCAGGAACAGAAGGACTTACAGGGGAATTCTACCAAACATTCCAAGAAGACTTAACTCCAATTTTCCTCAAACTCTTCCAAGAAACTGAAGAGGAAGGAACACAACCTAATTCATTCTTCAAGGTCAACAACACACCCATACCAAAGCCTGATGAAGATACCACAAGCAAACTACATGCCAATATCTCTTATGAATATAGACACAAAAATCCTTAACAAAATACTAGCAAATTGGATCCAACAGCATATTAAAGGAATTATACTCCATGGTCAGGTGGGATTTATCCCTGGTATACAAGGTTGGTTCAGCATAAGAAAATCAATAAATGTAATATACCACCTGTGCCGGTTTGGATGTGTTGTGTTCCCCCAAATGCCATTATCTTTGATGTAATCCTGTGTGGGCAGACCTATCAGTGTTAATTAGATTGTAATTCTTTGAGTGTTTCCATGGAGATGTGCCCCACCCAACTGTGGGTAATGGCTCTCACTGGATAATTTCCATGGAGGTGTTGGCCCACCCATTGAGGGTGGGTCTGAATTAAATCACTATATAAGATCAGACAGAAGGAGCAAGCTGCTACAGCCAAGAGGGACACTTTGAAGAAAGCACAGGAGCTGCAGATGAGAAACAGTTTGAAGATGGCAGTTGAAAGTAGACTCTTGCTCTGGAGAAGCTAAGAAAGGACAAATACCCCAAGGGCAACTAAGAGTGACATTTTTGAGGAGCTGCAGCCTAGAGAGGAGCATCCTGAGAGAAAGCCATTTTGAAACCAGAATTTTGGAGCAGATGCCAGTCACGTGCTTTCCCAGCTAACAGAGGTTTTCTGGACACCACTGGCCATCCTCCAGCGAAGGTACCCGATTGCTAATGTGTTACCTTGGACACTTTATGGCCTTAAGACTGTAACTGTGTAACCAAATAAACCCCCTTTATAAAAGCCAATCCATCTCTAGTGTTTTGCATTCTGGCAGCATTACCAAACTAGAACACCACATTAACAGAATGATGGAAAAAAAACCACATGATCATCTCCATTGATGCAGAAAAGGTATTTGATAAAATACAGCACCCTTTCTTGAAAAAAAAAACCCAGTTAGAATATTAGGAATAGAAACTTCCTCAACATGATAAAGGGCATATTTAAAAAGCCCACAACTAACATCCAACTTAATGGTGAAAGACCAAAAGCTTTCCCTCACATCAGGAACAAGACAAGTATGCCCACTTCACCACTTTTATTCATCGTTGTAATGGAAGTTCTTGCCAGAGCAATCAGGCAAGAGAAAGAAATAAAAGGCATCCAAATTGAAAAGGAAAAAAATAAAACTTTCCCTAATTGCAGATGATATGATCCTATACACAGAAAACTCTGAAAAATCCACAACAAAGCTCCTACAGCTAAAGAATTCAGCAAAGTGGTGGGATACAAGATCAACACCCCAAAATCAGTGTGTTTGTATACATAAGCAATGGACAATTGGAAGATGAAATCAAGAAAAACTTCCATTAACAGTAGCAACTAAAATAATCAAATATCTAGAAATAAATCTAACCAAGGATGTAAAGGACTTGTACATAGAGAGCTAAAACACATTGATAAAAGAAATTAAAGAAAACCTACATAAATGGAAGCATATTCCATGTTCATGGATTGGAAGACTAAATATTGTTAAGCTGTCAATATTACCCAAAGCAATTTATAGATCAATGCAATTCCAGTCAAAATTACAACAACCTTCCATGTAGAAATGGAAAAGCCAGTCATCAAATGTATATGGAAATGTAAGGTGCCCTGAATAGCTAAAGCCATTCTGTAAAAGAAGAATGAAGTTGGAGGACTCACATCTCCTGATCTTAAAACTTATTACAAAGCCACAGTAATCAAAAGAGCAATGTGCTGGCACAAGGGCAGACATACAGACCAATGGAATAAAATTGACAACTCAGAAATCAACCCTCACATTTATGGCTAACATTTTTTATAAAATGGCAAAGACCACTCCATTGGGAAAGAGTAGTGTCTTCAACAAATGGTGCTAGGAAAACTGGATCTCCATTTGCCAAAAAAAAAAAAAAAAAAAAAGGAGGGCCCCTACCTCATACTATATACAAAAATCAACTAAAAAGTGACCAAAGACCTAAATATAAGATCTAGAACTCTCAGACTCCTAGAAATAATGTAGGAAAGCACCCTCAAGGCCTTATGGTAGGCAATGGTTTCTCAGACTTACACCCAAAGCACAAGCAACAAAAGAAAAAACATAAATGGGACCTCATTGAAACTGATAACTTTTGTTCCTCAAAGGACTTCACCATGAAAGTAAAAAGATAACCTATACAATGGGAGAAAATATTTGGGAACTATATATCTGATAAAGGATCAATACCCAGTATATATAAAGAAATCCTTCAACTTGACAACAAAAAGACAAATAACCCAATTAACAAATGGGCAAAAGACTTGAACAGACATCTCTCCAAAGAATATAAACAAATGGCCAGAAGACACTTGAAAAGATGCTCTACAAGATTAGCCAGCAGGGAAATGCAAATCAAAACCACAATGAGATACCATTTCATACCCATTAGAAAAACAAGAACACTCATTCATTGCTGGGGGGAAGGTAAAACAGTGCAGCCACTGTGGAAGACAGTTTGGCAGTTATCCAGAAAGCTACGACCCAGCAGTCTCACTCCTAGGTGTATACCCTGAAGAACTGGAAGCAGGGACTTAAACAGGTACTGGCACACTCATGCTCATAGCAGCATTATTCACAATTGCCAAAAAGTGGAAGCAACACAAGTATTGGTCAACAGATGAGTGGATAAGGAAAATGTAGTATACACGTGCAATGGAATATTATTTAGCTGCGAAAAAGAATGAAGTCGTGATATATGCAACAACTTGGGTAAACCTTGAAGACACCATGTTGAGTGAAATAAGCCAGGCACAAAAGGACAAATATTGTGTGACCTTGTTGATGTGAAATAATTAGAAAGAGCAAACTCATAGAGTCAGAATCTAGAACACAGGTTACCAGAGGATGAGGAGGGGATAGGGTGTGGGAAGTTAAGTCTAAAATGTACAGGGTTCCTACCTGGAATAACAGAAATGTATTGATAACGGATGGTGATAATGGCAACATAACATGGTGAATGCAATAAACGACACTGAAATATATATCTGAATATGATTAAAAGGGGAAATGTTAGATGTTGTATAAATGCTAACAGAATAAAAATTAAAAAAAAAATCCATGGAACTATACCACAACACCCTAAGTCAAGCCATGGACTTTAAAAGAACAATTATAAAAACGTGCTGTCATCAATTGTAACAAATGTTCCACACCAATACTAGGTTTTTGGTGGTGGGGTGGAGGGTATACAGGAATCCTGTATTTAATGCATGATTTTTTTCTGTAAACCCACAGCTTCTCTAATCAAGGAAAAAAAAAAAAAAGAAACTCATTCATTCCCTAAATTACTACTGAGCATTTACTACACATCTACTAACAGTAAACAAATACTCTTTTAAAAGCATGTATCCCACTACCAATTTTTTGTTTTCTAAATAGAGCTTTCTCCATAGAGGGTATGTTCAAATAAAGAGAAACAAAAGCAGGAATATACACTAGGAACCAGGAATTCTGCACTCTAGTTCCAGTTCTATCAAAGAATTGCTATATGACCTTCTGGTCCTCTTTCCTTTATTAATTAAATGAGGTTAGTAGATGACCTGTAAGTGTCATCAATGATAGAGGGAGATGCAAAAAATATGTAACATGCATTTGTAAATACCTGTACATCGTTTTAAAGAACAGTTTCCCGTGACTTTGGAGATGGCAGAGTAATCCCTCCAGGAGGGCAGAGAGCAAATTAGCCCCAGGATCAGTGGGAAGGCTCCTGAAGATCACTGGATCACCAGATTTTGGGCCCGGGGAGGTGAGGGGTTTGCCCAAGCTACCCTGTATATAGGCCGTCATCGTTCTCACATTCCTTTAACTTTTTTTCATAGCACTTATTATCTCCTGGCATCCATGTGTTCCGTGTAGGCTGGTTTCCAGAGCCTGTGGCGTTCGCCCTTTTGTTCCTGGCCTACTACCTTGTCTCTGATTCCTGACCCGAGTGGGGCTCACGGCCAGTGTTAGAGTCAGTGAAGCCCACCCCAGTGGTCAGTGGCAGAGCTGCAGGGAGATGCAAACCAGGGCATTTTCAGGGGTGACTCGTAAGTCCCCCCTCAAGACTTCAAATGCACATATAACAATGGGAATTGTGCTTGGAGGGTGCTCAATATATATGTGTTAAACAAATGAGCCCCCAGAATGACATCCTCTAAGTTTGAAGACGACAGTGAGGGACCCACCAGTTCTCCAGAGGAAGTGTGTTTTCCGCCACTCCCCTGGCCCGCTCCACCAGGCACTTGCTCAATCACATTTCCACCCTCTCCAGGAATATACATTGTTTGAGTAGCTGACTTGGATTAGGGGTGCAGCCCCTGGCCTTGGAGCAGAGAGAAGTCATCTAGTGTTCAGAGGCCCAGGAGCTTTGACCATGGCCTTAGGCATTTCAGGAGGTCACTGGCACATACCCAACCTCAAGAGAGGAAGGGGCAGAGTGGGTGGAGGAAAAGGTGTGGGGAAAGAGAGAGGAGAGAGCTGGGGATGCAGAATGGGTTATCTGAGGGTTGATACTAGCTCCCGGTAAAAAGAATATTTTAAAACTTGTGTGTTGTGTGACCTTCAGAACTAGCTGTCTCTTTCCATTTTGACTGCCTCTGCCTTTTATTCTTGGTCCACTGTCATGACTTCCTATCCAGCTCCCTTACTCTAGGATGCCCCCCCACCTTAATCAATTCTTTATATTGTTTCCAGATTAATTTCCTGGAGACGCCACTTATATCACTGGCCAAAAGCCACAGCATTTCTCTGATACCTACAAAATAAACATCTTGGTCTGGTTTGCAAGCCTTCCCTAATCTGTCTCCAGCCCATTATTCTACTCTTGTCTCTTCTGTCTTGTTCCAGCCAGGCAGGTTCACAAGGGGTCCCAGCCTCGCTCCAGTGTCCTGGGGTGCCCTCGCCACCCTCTCTGCTTACTCCAACTCTCCCCGTCCGTCCAGGCCAGTGGGAAACCCTCACCAGGCTCGCCCGCCCATTAGCAGGATAGCTGGTTGTCACCCCTCTTCCACCTCCACATTCAGGGCCGTCAGGTACCCGAAATCAGCCACGGTGGGAGGATTTACGCAGCAGAAATGGGCAAATGCCCCAGATCCAGGCTCTCCCTCTAGAGAACCAGGTGATGAACCTTCCCCAGCACACCTCGCCTCACCCTCCTACAGGTGCGTGTCCTCCCTGCTCCCAAACCCACCTGCTCTGCCCTTCACCTGCTCGTGGAACCCATTCGCAGCGTCTACAGTCTACCTTCTGAACAATTTTTGAGGCATTATCTCTACAACCAGACTGCAGGGTCTGAGCGGGTAGGGGCCCCACTACGCTCCCTTACAGTGTCAGGACGAGGGGTCAGGCCCCTACCTCGATGGACACGGCCCTGTTCTTGGCCTTGGCACTGTGGATCTCCTCGATGAACAGGCTCTGCATGCTGGAGCTATTCGGGGGCGTCTGCGGGGACTGGGGGGCCTGCGTCGGCTGCGGAGCGGAGCCCCCTTCCTGCGCGCGGGCTGGGGGGCTGGCTGGGAGGGGGCCGCTGCCCAGGGGCAAGTGCTGGGCATGGCCGGGCAAGGCGGAGGCGAGCTGCGCGGGCTGGCCGGCCAGGGGCGAGCCCTGCGCGGGACGGAAGGGCAGGCCGCATAGGGGCACCACTTCCGGCGGGCCGGGGGCGTGGGCCGCTTGCTCCTGCGCTCCCAGGACCTCGGCGGCTGTGGCCTTCTCCAGGGCCACGTACTGGGCGGCTTGGGCGGTGTCGGTGCCCCTCAGGAGCCCATCGGTGACGTGCCTGGGAGAGAGCACACACGGCAACATTAGCCCCGGGACGCGCGCCCCTCGTCCTGCCGCGCTCATAAGCGCGAGTGATGTGTCGGCCGGAGCTGGGCAAGACTTTTTTTGAAAATTAAAACATTCTAAGGCTCAGGCAGCAGCAGCCCCCCACGCTCCACCCCTGCCACCGCCCCCCGGGCCCCTCCCCGGGCACCGCCCCCGCGCCCCTCACCTGCGCAACATGGTGAGGACGTCGGTCAGGCCCCGCACCCGCTTCAGGAGACTCTCCAGCTTGTGCGGCTCCTCCTTCAGAAAGCGCACGGCCTCCACCTCGATGCGGAGCACGGCGCGCATCTTGTTTTGCAAGGTCGGGAACTCGCCTGCAGGCGCAGCCCCCGCGGGTGAGCTCCAGGGGAGCAGGCCGGGGGCACCCCATCCCTGCCTGGCCCGGGTGGGCAGCTGGCGCCTGCAGGGCCCTCGAGGGCAGGCCTCCTGGAGGGTCAGCGGGGCCCTGGGTGCCCTTCCCTGTCTCCAGGAGGGACACGGCCAGCTGTCCCTTAGGGTTGCTTTGCCCGTCCCAGCGCACACGGACTGTTGGTATCGTTACCATCTCTCGGTCTTACAGCCCCCACTAAAACAGCAGCTCCAGGGGGCAGGATGTGCCCCAAGTGTCCAGGTCAGCGCCCGGCCCGTGACAGCTGCTCGGGGACACTCGAGTGGAGGGCTGGGGCAGCCTTGGTGACTGCATGGATTTTAAACACCCCCCACGTCTCCCCTCCAAGAGGAAGTTCACCTTTCAGAGTCGCCACGGCCTCTCCCACTTGTCGCAGGAGGAAGGCTCCGTCCTCCACGTCCTTCAGCGTGATCACGCGGCCAGCGCAGGCCGAATCCTTCTTCAGGTCGTCCACGAAGTCTTCCAACTCCCTGTAGGAGGCGAGCAGACCAGGACAGGGGCTCAACGCGGGGGGTGGGTAGCCCCTCCAAGCCCTCCTGTGCCTTTCAGATGGCGGGAGCACGTCTTAGAAGGCAGCTTGACCTCGTCTGAAATATTTTGCTGAGAATCAGGCAGGCACACAGAACTTTTCCCAGGGCTCGTGCATGGGGAAGCCCCAGGGCTGGCCAGAGGGAGGACAGTGGCTGGCAAAGGAGCCCCCTTTATTCCCAGCGGTGTCCTAGCCACCTAAGGGAGGACTGCACATCTCGGAGAGTGAAAGGGCTGTGGCGGAGCCGAAGGCGAAGCCTGCGGAGATTTCCATCAGGTTCCTCAATCTCAGCCCTTCTGACGCTGCGTCGCGGGCGGTCCTGTGTGCTGTCGGGAGTTCAGCAGCTTCTCTGCGCTGCACGCTCCAGACGCCAGTGGCACCCTCCGCCCACCCACTGTGATACCCGAAAACGTCTGAGGACACTGCCAGATGTTCCCTGGAGGGAGCCAGACTCGCCCCTGCTGGAGACCCCTGCTTTGTACTGATTGTGCTGTCAACGAAGATCGACCGTTCTCCTCTGCAAGCTGCAAAGAAATGATCACAGAGCTGCTTTCTGGGATGAGTGTGTGTGTGTGCGTGCGCGCCAGTTCCAGTACAGCTAAATTAAAGTCTTCTGCTTCAAAAACAAACCACCAACACCCACATCCTGCCCCCTGCCTTTCGGTGCCCTAAACACAGGTTTGTACCATTTCAGCTTGTAAATCCCGACAGCAGTTCCGGGTGGGAGCCGCTAGGTGGCGGTAAGAGAGCGGCCGTGGGCCCGGCTGGGGCTCGCAGTGGGAGAGCGCGGGGGGCGCAGGGGATGAGGGGCCCGCTGCACCTTAGCATGGGGGTGCGGGTGGGGGGCAACTGGATGGGGCCACGGGCTCCGACGGCGCCTGGGGGGGGCGGTTCCAGGCAGAGCCTCGCCGATGGGCCACAGGACCAAGGGGCATATTCCGAGACCTGCGTGATGTGTACAGATCTATTATGGCAAATGGACCCCCATGAACTGAGGGTCCTTCAGGCCCCGCCTGCACTCATCTGGGGCGGTGTTAACGTGAACACACCCGCAGGAAAGTTCCGTTCCTGCAGCAGCTGCAGCCTTGAGGTGGAGAAAATGAATGTTCAATAGAACTCCAAATACACGACATTTGCATGGAAAAGTCTCTTTTCATTTCATAGCCAGACAGAATTGTTTTAATGGGTTGACTGGACGTGTTGTCCAGGCCTTCAGAGCTCTGCTGAAAGAGCTAAGACCCAAATGCTATCATGGATATATCAATGCCTCCGAAGCCTGCCAGTTTGCAATCAATATTCCAAGGAGCTATCATCAGAACCAAAGTTTAACCTCTGCCTAAAATTCTATTTTAGTCTCTTCTGGGCAACATCCTCTCAGATTTCATCGGCCTGTACACCAGACTCTTAAACTACACAGCTTTTCCTTTGTCCCTCATGGAACGAACATACAGATAAATGTCCTGATATTACTGCCACAGCCTCACTTCTATTTATATATTTTTGATACTTATTATAGGTAAAGCATTAAAGACCAAATTTGTTTTTCAAATTGAAAAAAGAGACAGTGGAGCTAAAGTGAAGGCTGAAAATAAATTTTTGATATTTTCACAAATGATATGACTTTTGAGAACATCGGGTGTTCTCAGATGCTCTATAGGTCTTTCTACTCTATGTAAGTTGCTCTTATTCTACCTTAGTTGAAAAGAAGCATATAGCTTGATAAAATGTATTTTATGAATGATATGCAAAGTCCACGAATGGTATGAGAAATCTATTTCCATGTAGAAACCACCAAAGAGAGATTATCTTGATGCAATTTCTCTCCAAATTCTAAATTTCATCTCTCTGACATCTGAATGGCTCCCCAGCAATTTAACCTGACATGCCCCAAGGGGGCTGATTTTCGTCTGTGTGAGTGTGTGTGTGTGTGTGTGTGTGTGTGTGTGTGTGCGCGCGCGCGCAGAAAGAGAGGGAGGGGAAGAGAGGCCTCACAGTCCTAATCTTCCAGAGCTGAAATTTCCAGCTGTTTTCCAACCCACTTTTTCTCTTTCCACTTTTGACCCATCCATTCAGTTAGCCTGCGCTATCAAACCTTGTGCATTTTGCATTTGCTTTCTTCTCCCCTTCCTACTTCTGCTGCTTGGTTCAGGCCTTATTGCCTTTTGCCCAGACCATGAAGTAGCTTCCAGTATGGTTTCCCAGATGCCAGCCTCTTTCCTCCTTAATCAGTCCTGCCCCCAAGTGCCTGAGTAACCTTCCAGAAATACAGCTCTGCCCTTGCTACTTCCTTGATCAAAAGCTTCAGGGTCTCCCACAGCATAACAGACAGTAACTCTCAAATGTGAATGTGCTTCAGAATCACCCACATAGCTCTGTAAAATGCCGATTCCTAAGCTCTGTCCAGAGACATTCCAAATCTAGAGCCAGACCCAGGACCTTTCATGTTAAGCCAAATCTTCCAGTCTCGTAACGCAGGCCAGAAGGGCATCAAAGCAGGCACCCGAGGGCTGAGCAAATGAGAAGAGCACAACCAAATACCAAATCTCTGGAGTATCTTGCTCTCAACTCTCCCGCCATACTGCAACACCCTGCTCTCCAGGGACGCCCGCAGGTTCCTGGTTCCTGGTCCAGATGCTGGTTGGTTTAGAGGTTCCCCTTTGTGGAAGGACCCTCCTCTCTTGCCTCCACTTATGAATCCCCACCCATCTTCAGGGCCATTGCATTCAGTTTAACAGACATTCTGAGACTCTACGACACGCGTGTAATGTGCTATATGAAAGATAACTGATCTTAAGTTAGACCTTCCTGAGCCCCCGTGTCGGAAATAATCTCTTTCGTGTAGATTCGCCTGACACCTGTAGCTCATCTGCTTTGTGCTGCGTGCACACTTGCATGTTCTCCTTCGCTAGACTGGAGCCCCTCAAGGACCCCAAGCGGATCTTCTTTGTGTGTGGCCAGTCCACGGTGCCAAGCCCATGAAGTTCTCTTGGGATACGCTTGGTCCCTTGTCTTTCCCTGCCATGCCCGTGCGGGGCTGCTAGTCTCAGGATACTACTGTGATTAAAGATGTCTTTTCTAGGTCAGAAGCAAGGGTTAGCTCAGCTAACCAAGAAGCATTATTTGTAAAGGGAGGAAATTCATTTTTTTTCGGTAATTTTATTGGAAAAATTATTAAAACATTATATTTCTAAAGATGCTTTAAAGGAGAATATTGAGACCTAGTTTTTTAGACAAACTGGCCTGTCATCAAAACATTCAGCCTTATGGTGGGCAATTAACTCTGCCCAT
Organism: Bradypus variegatus; assembly: GCA_004027775.1. NCBI lineage: Eukaryota > Metazoa > Chordata > Mammalia > Pilosa > Bradypodidae > Bradypus > Bradypus variegatus. The sequence continues at coordinate 3,870 of PVKY010002655.1, read as the reverse complement.
AAATGTATGAACTACATACATTTTTTAGAAGTTATTTTGAGACGTGGGATGAATAGTGGCCAAATATAATTAATTAGGAAAATAATAATTCAAATTCTGATTTTTTTCCCTTTAGATGGCTACTGAGAGGAACCCCCTCATTTTAATCAAACACATTGGGGTTGGCATCAGGGATGAGAGAAGTTACAGCTCAAATATCAAATCCATGATAGCACATGTGCTTTAGACCACAGACACTTCTGGAGGTTGTGGACATGAGAAGAATTTAAAATTTGCTCCTTTAACAATCCTAAATTGGGAGATGTAAGTTTTCCAGGAAACATGAGAATACCAACACTTGAAGAGCTTGGAAAAATTACTGTTGATTTTATTAAAAGGTGAAATGATTCTACAATAAATCCCCATTGCCTAACAAAACATAAATGAATATAAAGGCTGTGTCTTCCCTAGTGACCGTGGGATAATAAACCACTGCTTATTTCATCAGTAATCGTGATAGACGCTTTCAGCAAGAACCTTATATAAAATTTTTAACGTTCAAAGAAGCATCTTTCATTCTGGATCACACATACCTTACATGCAAATTCCTCTTTTGCAATTTTAACTATGGTTGAATAATAGGGTGATCGTTTTTGGGCTGTGCTATTTTGGCTATTAGTTTTAATTTATTGGCTTTAAATACAGACTTCAAATTCATCCTTGGGTTTTGCCATTTGCTCACTTTAATTTTATGTGCTGCTGAGCCCTGCAAAACAGTGTGATGCTCCAAGCTTTGAGGAGACGAGCTCCATCACCTGAGGACTGCTGAACTTCTAGACCTCATTGGAAGGGTGCTGCGAGTCCACCGTAACCAGAACCAGCAGAACTCTGACTTGTACACAGTAGGTGCCCAATAAACAGAAAGGAAGAAGTTTCAACTAGGAAGGCCCCTTGTTGGCAAAGAGAAAATTCCTTGCAAGGCTACACAGCGAAACGTGCAAGAGGAGAGTGGCACTCACCCCAACTTCCTGACAATCTTCTCCTCTTCATGGAGATACTTCTGCCTCTCCTGCTCTACCAGGGTGCGCTGCCGTTGCACGGGGTCCTCCAGCCGCCTCAGGGTCTCCGTCACCTTGCCACTGATTTCCAGCTCAGCTGCCTTCAGCATGGCCCTCAGCAGCTCCTGGTTCTGCAGCTGTGGAATGAAAGCAATAACCTCAGTTGGCTCTGCCTGCCCAACATCGCTGGGGACCGAAGGCCTCGCAGCCTTTGGAAGGGGGTTTGGATCAACAGCCCACGGTGGAATCTTTTTCATTTCTCTCAAGGAGAAAGGAAGGCGCCAAGCTGCATATGACATTGCTTCTTCAGCCACCATCTGAGTTTTAGCAGCCAGCTGACACCCAGACTTTCAGAACTGTGTCTGAAAAGATGTATCTGTCCATTCTCTGGCCAGCGCATCAGTCAATGGGTGTAAACTCTCACTGACATATTTTTATAGGGAGCAGCCAAGAGCATCCGTTTTGGAGCCAAGTAGACCTTGAATCAAACCCCAGGCCCTCTCACCGGCTCACTGTGAGACCTGGGGCAGGGCACCTGGACTCTCTTGATCTGCATTTCCTTATCTCTAACAATGGGGATCCACTCTCCTTGGTAGAATTTTTCTTGAAGATTACATGGGATGCTGCTTGGTGTAGAACAGGTACTTAACAAAGGTTGAATTGGCTTTGGAGTATTCCAGAGTATCAGTTAAGAGCATCTGTGCCCCTCTTGTTTGTATTGTTCAGCATTCCAAAGATTGCGTAATCACTGACTCTTACAAAGCACAGTTGCTGAAGGAGTTGAGGGTGGAGATGGAATTGCTTCCAGATGACCCTGAAGTTCTTAGCAATCGGCTGATTTCCCTGGATTTTACGTGGGCTGCCCATTTATGTAAGCCCACAATTTCCATAGGGTTTCCAGAACACTCTTGTTTCCCACCCTAGAGAGGCCTCCTAAGAATCTCAAACACTTGAGTCCTCTTTCCAAGGGGGCCACCTTTGAGCGTTTCCCAGGGGTGGGACAATTTTCTGACAGCACATCTGCCCAGTGAAGTCACTCCACCAGCCTCGAGAACAGTAATTATATTATACCTACCATATGACAGCACACCTAAAGTGCCCCTGACATTTCAACGAGCTGTTACTGTTTCCTTCATTTGCTGGTTTAGGATGCTGTTTCACCTCCATGGAGTGACGATATCTTTGTCAACTGTCCATCATCTGATTTGTCCTGGATCTGTGCTCATTGAGGGAAATGCAATCTGACCATGTGACTCTGCTTGAAACCTCATCGAGGCTCCCATTTTCTTCAAATAAAGACAACAGATTTCAATATGGGCCACCAGGAGGCCCACCCTTGGGTTCCAGCTTTGCCCTGCAGGATGAAAACCAGCCTCCAGAGAGACACACCTGGGCTTAATTTCTAGTTTACCACATGGCAGGGGAGGGTTATCATCGTCTCCGCGTCTATCCGTCAAAGAGGCAGCAAAGTGGTGGTAATTGGCTCGGAAGGAGACCCAGCGCCCAGTACATCCAGCTACTCTTCCCAGGGGAGCCCAGACCTGGGGGTGGGGACTGCAGCTTTGTCTGGGAGTGAGCCACATAAAACTCTGCCCCTCTGGTCACCTTCTATGTGTGACTCGTGATCACGCTCTCACCGCCTCTGCTAACATCTTTTGATCATGGTCTTAAAGACCATCAGTCAGGAGGTTGCTGAAAGGCACTTCTTGGTGCAGGTGCAGATCTAGGCACAAGGAGCTGGGCGGGCGGCCCCTGCCCACGCAGCCGGCCCCTCTCACGCCACGCTCTCCACGCTGTCTGCTCCAGCCACACACACGTCCCTTTGGTTCCTCTGACCAGCCCAGCTCCTTTCTGCCACAGAGACTTGGCACCTGCTGTTCCCACATGGAATGCTCTCCACTCGGTCTGGTTAATCTCTGCTCCCCAAAACACAGTGTCTGGCACAGAGCAAGCACTCAACACACAGCTGTCAAAGGAATGAAGTAAATTAAGCAATGTTGATAATAACAAACAACAGTGGGGAATCCCAAAATTACTTTGTAAGTGGTTGCAGTACAGAGTGACCCGTCGGCTCAGATCTGCCTGGGGCTCAGCTCTACAGCCCCGACTTGGTCTGATTTCGGTGGAGGAGCAGATCTCTAGGTCAGTACCATGATGGTGAGTTAAATGCACCCAACACCACTCCCTGGTATCAGAATGATATGTGCAAGTTCAGCCCCGTGTAACAAATCCCAGCGAGCTATCATTGTGGAAGGAAGAGGGGAATGAGAATGGAAATTGATTATGTGAGTGAACAAATAAATAGACAAAGCAAAGGGGTCTAAAAATAACTGACGTCTGGATCCCCCCGGCCCCGAGATTCTGATTTAATTGGTGTGGTGCACCCTGAGCACTGGGAATTTTTAAAACTCAGATGATGCTGATGTGTAACTAAGGAGGAGAATCGCTGTCTAAAAGGGCTCCTGAGTGGACAGATGTGCCTCGAGATGTGTGGCAGAACCCTCTGCAGCTCGTCCTCCTACCTCCGGCTCCACAATCAGTGGTGCAGCAGTGGACAGTAACAGGGGCCGTTAAGCTGGAAATTATTTAAAACTCTTAAAAGGGAAGTTTTTGGAAAATGGAGAAAGCAAAGCCCTAAGACATTAAGTGACACATTCAGGGTCACACAGAAATTGCTGGGCAGAGTCAGGATTAAAAGGCGGTCTTCTGGATTCAACCCAGTAATTGTCCAACCATCTCCACTGCTCCTTTGTGGAGGTGGGGAGTGAGTCTGGTTTGTTCCTGGCCATGAGCACAGCTTCTGGCACATACTAGGCACTCAGCACCCACTCAC
>PVKY010002654.1:0-24652 GCA_004027775.1 Bradypus variegatus | reverse complement strand
TGTGGCTGCTGGAGGTGGGCTGCTGGAGGTGTGGCTGCTGGAGGTGTGGCTGCTGGAGGTGGGCTGCTGGGCCACCCCAGCCTGGCCTGCAGACCCTGTGGCAGAGGCTGCAGCCACCTCCCCATCCGGCGCCTGCGGTCATGACGGGTAGAAATGGCAGGTCGGCTAGAACGTATTAGAGTTGATTTCATGTTTCCTGTTTGCTTTTTTTTTTTTTTAATTTTTAATTTTTATTGTGATTGTTCAGATACCATGCAATTATCCAAAGATACAAAGTGTACAATCAGTTGCCCCTGGTACCCTCATACAGCTGTGCATCCATCACCACACTTAATCTTTGTTCAATTTTTAGAATCTTTTCATTACTCCAGACAAGAAATAAAGTGAAAGGTGGAAGAAAAAAGAAAGAAAAAGAAAAGGAAACTTGAATCCTCCCATATCCCTAACCAACCCCCCTCAGTTGTTGACTCGTAGTGTTGGTATAGTACATTTGTTGCTGTTTATGAAAGAATGTTGAAATACTACAAACTGTAGCGTATAGTTTGCAATAGGTATATATTTCTTCTCTATATGCCCCTCTATTATTAACTTCTAATTGTATTGTCATACATTTGTTTTGGTTCATGGAAGAGTTTTCTAATGTTTGTATAGTTAATCATGGACATTGTCCACCATAGGAATCAGGTTTATGCATATCTGTGATTTTTTGATAAATTCAGTGGGCACTTCTTAAGTCCTCAATTTACTTAACTGCTCTGATGCATTTGACACTGCTGACCACATTTTTCCTTTTCAAGCTTTCTCTTCCCTTGGCTTTCATGTTACCACTGTCTCTCCTGGCTTTCCTCCTACTTTTCTGCTATTTCTTTTTTTTTTTTTTAATATGGTTTTGTTCACTCTCCATACATTCCATCCTAAGTAAATAATCAACGGTTCTCTGTATGGTCTCATATTTATGTGTTCACCACCTTCACCACTATGTATATAAGGGCATCTGCATTTCTTCCACAAGGCAGGAGGGAGAGTCAAAGAAGGTACAGAGGCAAAAGAAAGAGGAAAAAAAATGATAGCTAAGAAGCAGCAAAAGGAAAATAACCCTAAATCAAAGCAGAGTAAAGAATCAGACAATACCACCAATGTTAAGTGTCTAACATGTCTCCCCTGCCCCCCCTCTTATCTGCAATTACCTTAGTATATCACCTTGTCAGATCAAAGGAAGCATAATACAATGATTCTTAGTTACAGTCTCTAGTTTATGTTGATTGCATTCCTCCCCCAATGCCTCCCCCCCTCTAACACCCTGCAAGGTTGACATTTGCCTGTTCTCCCTCATAAAAGAACATATTTGTACATCTTATCACAACCATTGAACACTCTAGATTTCACCAAGTTACACAGTCCCAGTCTTTATCTTTCCTCCTTTCTTCTGGTGTCTCACATGCTCCCAGCCTTCCTTTCCCAACCATATTTATGGTTATCTTTGTTCAGTGTACTTACATTGTTGTGCGACCATCTCTCAAAATTGTGTTCCAAACCACACACTCCTGTCTTCTGTCATTCTGTAGTGCTTCCCCCAGCATTCCCTGTAGGGCAGGTGTCTTGTTCACAAAGTCTCTCATTGTCTGTTTGTCGGAAAATATTTTGAGCTCTCCCTCATATTTGAAGGACAGCTTTGCTGGATATAGGATTCTTGGTTGGAGGCTTTTCTCTTTCAGTATCCCAAATATATCACACCACTTCCTTCTTGCCTCCATGGTTTCTGCTGAGAGATCCGCACATAGTCTTATTAAGCTTCCTTTGTATGTGACGGATTGCTTTTCTCTTGCTGCTTTCAGGATTCTCTCTTTGTATTTGACGTTTGATAATCTGATTATTAAGTGTCTTGGCGTAGGCCTATTCAGATCTATTCTGTTTGGAGTACACTGCACTTCTTGGATCTGTAATTTTATGTCTTTCATAAGAGATGGGAAATTTTCATTAATTATTTCCTCTGTTACTGTTTCTGCCCCTTTTCCCTTCTCTTCTCCTTCTGGGACACCAATGATATGTATATTATTGAACTTTGTTTCATCCTTAAGTTCCCGGAGATGTTGCTCATATTTTTTCATTCTTTTCTCCAGCTGCTCCTTTGCATGTAGGCTATCAGGTGTTTTGTTCTCCAGTTCCTGAGTGTTTTCTTCTGCCTCTTGAGATCTGCTGTTGGATGTTTCCATTGTGTCTTTCATCTCTTGTGTTATGCCTTTCGTTTCCATAGATTCTACCAGTTGCTTTTTTGAACTTTCAATTTCTGCCTTATATATGCCCAGTGTTTTCTTTACAGCCTCTATCTCTTTTGCAATATCTTCTCTAAACTTTTTGAATTGATTTAGCATTAGTTGTTTAAATTCCTGTATCTCAGATGAAGTATATGTTTGTTCCTTTGACTGGGCCATAACTTTGTTCCTCTTAGTGTAGGTTGTAATCCTCTGTTGTCTAGGCATAGTTTTGTTGGTTATCCAATCAGGCTTTCCCAGACCAGAACAGGCTCAGGTCCCAGAGGGAAGAAATATTCAGTATCTGGTTTCCCTGAGGGTATGTCTTAGAAAACTGCTCTGCCCTGTGCCTCGGGTCACTGTGCTTTTCTGCCCAGCAGGTGGTGCCTGTTAGCCTATAATTCTTGACTGGTGTGAGGAGGTATGGCCGTGTTCCCCCAGGCTCTGGGGTCTGGTTCTGAATGGAAAGGTCCCCACCCCTTTCCTCTTAGAGAAGTTAGACCCCTAGGGGGAGGTTATTAGCATTTCAATGGTCTCTCTCTCTGCTTGTGCTGTCTCCACCCTTCTCTGAGTCACGGGTCCTGGGAACTGTAATGGCTGGGGCTTTCTCCACTGAGCCGAAAAAGAAACAGATAGTCCCCTCCAAGTCCAGGCAAGGTCAGTCGTCACCCAAAGCCTCTGTCTGTTTTCTGGGGATTCGTACTTGTAGTGAGCAGTTCGCACTCGCTACTTAAAACCCCAGTTGGAGCTCAGCTGAGCTGTATTTGCTCGCTGGGAGAGAGCTTCTCTCTGGCACCACGAGGCTTTGCAGCTCGGGCTATGGGGGAGGGGTCTCCCGGCTTGGATCCGCAGGTTTTACTTACAGATTTTATGCTGTGGTCTCGGGCATTCCTCCCAATTCAGGTTGGTGTGTGATGAATGGACAGTCTCATTTGCCCCCTGCAGTTATTCTGGATTATTTACTAGTTGTTTCTGGTTTTTTTTAGTTGTTCCAGGGGGACTACTTAGCTTCCACTCCTCTCTATGCCACCATCTTCCCCCTACTCCTGTTTGCTTTTTAACGCAGCTGCTCCCACATCTTAAATTCCAGCCATGCCCCCAACTTGTTTCTTAGGGCCGCGCTGTTCATCGGCACCTGCTCCTCAGGCCTCCCTCCTGCTGAGGGGCCTTGTGGTTTGCTTACTGCTGCCCCCCTGGTGCTGTGCTGGCATGTTCTGGGTGCTCAGTCAGTATTCAGGTGAAAGCATCGATGAATAATTGATTTCTTGAAAAGTTTTGTTTAAAACCTGTGGGAATTGGTGTTTCCGTTCCTCAGCTGTTGGGAACGTGCGTAATGTAAGGTTAGGCCATTACGGCAGAGGCGGGGCTGGGGTCCTTCTGGAATGTGCACTTATTTTATTTTATTTTTTTCCTTTCTGAGGAGTTGGGTTAGAACTGCAGGTGCCTTTGGGAAGGTGGCCCTTGGTGAGGGGCGGCTCTGGGGTGGAAGGCCTGCATGAGGGGGCCTGGCCCCGGGACGGGGGGCAGTAGGGGGGATGGAGGACGGGGCCTAGGGGAGACAAAATTGGCCATGTGGCACGAGACTGTGTGGGACCCCAAGGAGCCCCGTGGGACCCTGAGCAGCCCGTGGGTCGCTCTGGGCTGCAGCTTTAGAGCCAGCAGGAAAGGAGGAAGCTCCTTGCCCTTGGGTGCCGGCTCACAGACCTGAAGGGGGTTTCTGGCGGAGAGTTGACATTGTCTGGGGTTTACTCTGGGGAACTGGCCGACCTGTCTGGCTCTCTGAGGAGGGTCGGCGCCTTCCCCTGCTGCCCCGCGTGCCTGCCCTTCTGTCTGGCCTGCTCTCTGTCAGCCCCCACGATGGCACCCTGTCATGGCGGATGCCGAGGCTGGTTCCTGGGAGAGGGTGGTGAGTGGGGGGAGCTGGTGCAGAGCAGGAGCCACGGCTGTGGCTGGAGGAGCTCCTTCTGGGCCCGGCCACCTGCCTTTGGGTGAGTCCTTGGGGTGGTGGTCGCAACTTGGCTTGCAAGCCTCACTGGGTGTCTCCTATTTACCCATCTCATTCTGGTGGGCTCCATGGCAGTTGGGGCTGCCGCGTGGGGACGGCCTTTCCTTGGAACTGGCTAGAACCCTGGCTAACGCACTGCTTCCTTGTACCCTAGGTTCGTGAGCAGGGTATTTGTGGTGCCCAGTCATCCCGAGCTGCTGCTGTCCTCCTCTGGGGTAAGTGCTCTGCTGAACCCCTCAGCAGCGGTGGAGGTGGGGGCCCCAACATGCAGGCCCTGCTGGGGGTTGGGGGCCGTGTTCCGGGAGGGGCTCTCCAGAGCGGCCAGCCTGCTGGGGCGGGCTGTGGTTCAGAAGTCACGGTGTCCTTGACCCTCTTCTCCGGCGGTCCGCTAGATGGTGCTTTTGCTTTCTGAGTTGGGTGCCTGTGTGCGCGTGTGTGTGTGCGTGCGTGTGTGTGTGCATGCGTGCGTGTGCATGCGTGCGTGTGCGTGCATGTGTGTGCATGTGCACGTGCGTGGGCGCAGAGCTAGCGTTGCTGGGGGTGGGGTCCCTTCTGAGGCCTCTGTGCTCCTGGGACGGCCTTGTCATCTCAGTTAAAGAGCAGCTGGTGGGGACACCCTTGCTGAACCTGGAGCCCCGGGCTCCTGAGCCTGTCAGGCAGGTGGGCTACTGAGTGGTGACACACCTGAGGACAGGTGCTGAATTTTTTAAAAATTCATTTTTATTGCAATATGCTCACATACCCGACAGTCATCCACAGTGCACAGTTGCTCACAGTACCATCGTATAGTTGTTCATTCAGCAACACAATTTGTGAATGTTTTCATAACTCTAAAAAAATAAAAATAAGAAGAAAAATACGAGGACAGAAAGGACACCTGAAACATCCCATCCCCTCATCCCACCCTATTTTTCATTTAAATTTTGTCCCCGTTTTTCTACTCATCCGTCCATACACTGGATAAAGGAAGTGTGATCCACAAGGTTTTCCCAATCACACTGTGAACCCTTGTAAGCTACATTGTTACACAGTCATCTTCAAGAGTCAAGACTACTGGGTTGCAGTTTGATAGTTTCTGGTATTTACTTCTGGCTATTCCAATATATTAATCCTAAAATGTGTTATCTATATAGTGCATAAGAATGTCCACCGGAGTGACCTCTTGACTCCATTTGGAATCTCTCAGCCACTGCAGCTTTATTTCGTTTCGTTTTGCATCCCCGTGGTCAAGAATATGTTCTCAATCCCACGATGCTGGGTCCAGATTCCTCCCTGGGTGTCATGTCCCGTGTTGCCAGGGAGATTTACACTCCTGGGAGTCAGGTCCCACGTAGGGGGGGAGGGCAGGGAGTTTACCTGCCGAGGTGGCTTAGTTAGAGAGAGAGGGGGCCACATCTGAGGTACTCGGGGAGACTTTTAGGCACAATTGTAAGCAGGGTCAGCCTCTGCTTTGCAGTAACGAGCTTCCTAAGGGCAAGTCCCGTGGAAGGGGGCTCGGCACACCAAGCCACCAGTCCTCAGTGTTTGTGAGAACACTTCTGATCACTTTTTAATTTACTCCATATCTTGCTCCTGCCTTTCAAAGCAACGTGTCGTCACCGGGAAAGTAAAATGAGGATCTCGTTGGGGCTTGCAGCCCCGTGCTGGCCAATTTTGCCATGTGCCTTCCATATGCCTTCCAGTCTTTTTCATAATAAAAAACAAAATATTTCAAATACACAGGGAAGTGTTCAGTGAAGACCTTGGATCCTGGCACTCCGATTTGCCAGCGTTTTTAAAGAAGCGGAGTGGCCACCGGCTGGAGCTCTGTGGTTCCTCCCCACTTCCTCAGGGCCAGCCCCAGCGAGACCTGCCTGAGGATTCCCCTGTGGGGTTTTGAGTTCAGTTCTGTTTCTGTCAAGAGCAGGTATTTAAAAAGCCAGTGCTGCTGAAGGGCCCGTAACGGGAAGCACCCCCCCCGCCACTGCCCCTCCAGGGCGCACCTGTGACCCTCAGTTGTTTCCTGTCACTGTTTAGCTCCGTGGCTCCAAAAGCTGTGAATTATCTAGAAGCCCGTGTGAGGGTCCACAGGCCCTCCTGCCTTCTCTCGGGGAGAGGAGCAGCTTATAGCTTTGTCTCTTGCTCCTTACCCAGCTGGCTCCCCTGCCTGGAGCCCTCGTCTCTCGGGATTTACTGCTTTCTCCTGGTGCCCCCAGTAGCTTTCTGAGCCATGCGAGGGGGGACGTGTCCTAAGACTGGGCGTTTCTGAAAATGCCCCTAATTCCCCTCAACACTTGGTCGATAGCTCAGCATAGAATTGTTGTTACAAGTTTTTCCTTCAGAAATGGAGGACTCCACCATTGTTTTCTCTCATCGTCTTAGTGTCCCCGTTGCCCCCAGTTTTCCTGTGAGGGGGTCTGAAGCCACCCTTGAGTTTGATCCTTTGCCCGAGATCTGTTTTTTCTCTGGAAGGTTTGGATGCCCTTCCTTTCACCTTCTGTGTCCTTGAACTTGATGGCAATGGGCTTTGGTGGGGTCTTAAAACATAAGTCATTTCCTCCGGCTTTGTCCACCAGTTCGCATGCTTTTGGAACTCGTATTAGTTAGATGTTGGGCTACTTAGCTTAGTCTCTAACCAACCCCCCCACCACCCTTTTTACATCCCTCCTGGTTTCCACTTGTGATGCTTTCAGGGAGAATTCCTCAATTTTATCTTGCAACCTTCTATTGACACTCTAATTTCTGCTGTTATTTTTAGTTTTCAAGAGCTGTTTCATTTGTTCTCTGAATGTTTTCATTTATAGACTCCCTTCCTGCAGTATCTTTGTCCCACTGGGATAGTGTTTTTTCCTTCATCTCAGACTATTTTCTTTGCGAAGTTTAGTGTGCTTTGCTCTATTCTGTCAGGCAAATTGGGGGTTTTCCAAGGGTCCCACCTGCTGGGCTGGTTGGAGGCTGTTTGGTGAGCGGGCCTGGATGCTGCCAGCTTCAGGGTGGGCCAGTGTGTCCCCAGGTCTCTTCTCTCCTGAGGGTCAGCCCCCACCCCTCACTGTGCTTGTCTGGTCAGCAGCCTGTCCCCCAGCGCTCCGGAGTGGGCATCTGGCATCGAGACCGGGTCCCAGGGAGGAAGACCCCTGCCCCCCGCCAGGCTCCTGCTGGCTTGGAGTTTGGGGGATGGGAGGGGGACCCCTGGTTCAGCATTGCGCAGGGACAGGGCGCTACTTGGAAGGATGCACATCCTCCTGTCACCCACCCTTACAGCCCCCGCCTCGCCCTTCCCCCTCCCCCTCTCCCCTGCTCTTACCCCCACCCTTTACCCCCTTTCACTACCCCTTCACTCTCCCTTTTACCCCCTCTTTCACCCCCTTCACCTCCCTTCTCCTACCCTGGTACCAAAATCTGTTTCAGTTTCTTGGCTGCTAAAGCAAATACCGTGCAGTGGGTCGGCTTAAACAAGGGGGATGTATTTGCTCACGGAATTGAGGCTAAGAGAAAGTCCAAATCAAGGCGTCGTCTCTGAAGACTGTGGTGCTGGGGCTGCCGGCCACGCTCCGTCCTGGGCTCCCCTGCCACGTGGCAGTGCACACGGCATCCTCTCCCTTCTCTGTCGGCTTCTCTTGCTTTCTGCTTCTTGTTTCCCATGGCTTTCTTCTCTCTGAATTGCAGCCCACTTCTAAAGGCCTCCAGGAATAGGATTTGCCCCATCCCGATTCAGCTGGACCGCACCCTGCCTGGAGTCCCTCCTCCAAAGGTCCCACTTCCATGGGCTCACACCCACAGGAGTGGGCTGAGACTGAGGACGTGTTCTGGCAGACACAGCTGCAGTCCCACGGCCCCCCGTCTTCCACCCCATTCTCACCCCTCCGCCCCCATCACACGGGTCGTGGCGTAAGCTGGCGCATCCCCTGCTGCCGCAGCTCCACGCGCTCCTGTTTCTGGCTTCACAGATTTTGATGTCGTCTTGTCTGTTGGCCTTCCCATCCTCGCCTCTGTCCTTCCCTGAGGGCTTGTGTTTTTGAAAACTGTTTTCTCGTCATTGTTGAGGGACTTGGGTGCGGGGCTCCTTTGCCAGGTGTACCTGCCACGTCCATGGCAAAACAGAAGAGAATGTGCACACCCAGCACCCAGAGGAGCTGCCGCTACCAGTTTGGGGACTTCACTTCTCTTGTTCTTTTGGTCACTCAGGAAGTCTCACAGAGAGCGTCCGGTGCTGTCCTGGGCTCCCTCGGGGTGGTCTTCCCGTGGGTGCGGGTCCCTGCGGGCTCATTTTCGGGGATGGAGCCACACGGCTCATGGTGGGTGCGCTTGGCCTGGGGCTGCCCCTTCCACAGACCCGCCAGCTCCTTCTGTTTCCCTCCGACCGAGTGCCGCAGCGACTGTTTTTGTATATAAACCTTGTGGCATCTCTGTTGATTTTCTAAGCGTTAAGGGTCTTGAGATGCATGGCCCTCCTAAAAGCTCCTTGGACGCTCCTGGGCAGCAAAGGGGGTGCCCTTTCCCCACCCCGGGGAGGGAAGCGGGACGCTCATCACAGGCTCGTCAGCCCAGCGTGCCTCCCTGCGAACTCACGATTGCCGAAGCGCCTGCTGTGTGTGCACCTGTGTCTGGCATGTGTGCGGCACGTCAGGCACGTGGATGTGTGTCTGGTGTGCACACGTGTGTGTGTGTGTGTGCACATCTGTGTGTACCCTGTGCACCCTCAGAGAGGCCCAGCAGTTGGTTTCTCTGTTTTGTAGCTGTGGCCGCCAGGCTGCCTCGTGTCCTGCCCCTTTGCCCTGTGGGGCTCCTCTCCGCATTCTTGGTGACCTCAGGAGGAGCCTCCTGCCTGCCAGGGCTGTGCTGCCCCTCGCCTGGACTCCCCGGCCATTCTTTCAGCTTCACCCCCTGGCTCATGAGAGCCTCCTTGCTGCTGTTTGCACCTGATTTGGTGCCGAGACCCTGTGTGGCTGACCATGTCCCTTTCCATGTGCAGGACGGCACCCTGCGCCTCTGGGAGTTCAGGAGTGGGCGGGAGCTGCACTGCTGCCATGTGGAGCCCAAGGGGACGCCGCCTGAGAAGGTACTGCCGTGCTTCTTTATTTTAATTGCAGTAACCTATGTGTAACTTGCAACATCAAGTTTGCTGTGTTAACAAGTTTTGAGTGTACTGATCACATTCACAATGCTGAGCTAGCACCACTCTCCATTACCAAAACTTTTCCAGCTCCCCAAACAGAAGCTGTGCACCCACTAAGCACGAACTCCCCATTCCTCTCCCCCTGTCCCTGGCATCCTCAAATTGGCTCTCTGTCTATGAATTTGCATATTCTAGGCATCTCATATTAGTGGATCACACAACATATATCCATTTATGCCTTGCTTATTTATCTTACTCGGCCTAATGTCCTCAGGGTTCGTCCTTGGTGTTGCTTGCATGCCTTAGGCTTCCCCTTGTTTATAGCTGGTGCGTAGTCCATCGTGTAGACAGACACATTTTGCCTTCACACCACTATCCATTACGAAAACATTTCCGTGATTCCAAGTGGGAGCCCTGTGTATCTTACGCCTATTCCCTATCCCCGTCCCCTGGTAATCTGCATTCTAGATTCCTACTCCATGAGTTTGCTTACTTTAATTATTTCAAATTAGTGAGGTCATACACTTTTTGTCCTTTTGTGTCTGGCTTGTTTTACTCAGCATAATGGCTTCACCACGTTGTCACACGTGTCAGAACTTCATTCCTTAAGGCCGAACAGAATGTCATTGTGTGTGTATATATATATATATATATATACACACACACACATACTACATTTTGTTTATCCATTTATTGGTTGTTGGACACTTGAGTTGTGTCCATCTTTTGGCAATTGTGAATAATGCTACTATAAACACTGGTTCACAAATATCTATTCGAGTCCCTGCTTTCGATTATTTTGGTTATATACCTAGAAGTGGGATTGCCAGGTCATATGTTAATTCTATACTTAGCTTTCTGAGGAGCTGCCAAACTGTTTTCCACTGTGGCTACACCATTTTATATTCCCACCAACAAGGAACAAGCACCCCTATTTTTCCACCTCTCTTCCAACTTGTTATTTTTCACTTTTTAATTAATTGCCATCCCAGGGGGTGTGAAGTGGCATCTCACTGTGGTTTTGATTTGCGTTTCCCTGATGGCTAATGAGGTTGAGCATCTTTTCATGTGCTTATTGGTCATTTGTAGTCAAGCACTTATTGGTCACTTGTGTCAGTTTTTTGGAGAAGTGTCTTTTCATGCCCTTTGCCCATTTTTAATTTGGGTTGTTTGTCTTTTTGTTATTGCATTGTAAAAGTTCTTTATATATTCTGGAGATTAAAACCTTATCAGATTTATGATTTCCAACTGTCTTCTCCCATTTCATAGGTTTCACTTTCTTGATGTTTTTTGACGCCCAGAAATCTTTAATTTTGATTAATTTCAGTTTATCTGTTTTTTCCTCTGTTGCTTGTGCTTTTTGTGTCATATTAAGAAATCATTGCCTAATCTAAGGTCATGAAGTTTTCTGTTTTGTGTATTTAGTGCAGGTCTTGCCATATATTTTTTCTTTAAACTTTTTACTTTGAAATACTTTCAAACTTAAAGCACAGTTACAAAAATAATACAGACCCCACACAGAGAATTCCAGTACACCCCCATTGCCCTAGATACCCAGATCCAGCAGTTTTAACCCTGTGCCACATTTACCCTAGCATTCTATCTGTCCATCTGTTTTAGTTTCCTAGGCTGCTCAAACAAATGCCATGAGGTGGGTTGGCTTAAAGAATGGGAATTTATTAGCCTACAGTTTTGAGACTGGAAGAAAGTTCAAAGCAAGTTGTCATCAAGGTGATGCTTTCTCCACATGGACTGGGGCTGGCTGCTGGCGATGCTTGGCTCCCTGGCACACGGCAAGGCACACGGCTGTGTCCGCTGGTTCCTCCTCCCTCCCTCCCTCCCTCCCTCTCTCTCTTTTTCTTCTCTCTCTCTCTGTTATTTATTCTGTTTATAAATGACTTTAGTTAGAGGATTAAGACCCACTCTGATTGGTGAGCTGGACCCTACCTTAGCTGCAGTAGCCTCATCAGAAGGCCCTACTTACAATCTTACAGTGGATTCACACCCACAGGAGTGATGAGATTTAAGAACGTGTTGTTCTGGGGTGCACACAGCCCCCAAATCACCACACCAACCCATTTTTTGTGCACTTGAGTGTAGGTTATATACATCGTGCTTCTTGAACACTTAGGAGTGCTACGTGCAATTCCTAAGAACAAGGATATTAACTTATGCAGCCACCTTAAGTCATTTCTCAAGTTCAAGAGATTTAACATGGATATAAAGCTTACAGTCTCTATTCTATTTTTTTCATAGGTCTCAATAATGTCCTTTTGAGCCTTGTCTCCTACTTTGTTAGATCCTGTCCAGGATGACAAAATGCATTTAATTGTCATTGTCTCTTTAGTTACCCTTTCTCTCTTTTCTTAATTGTGGGAACATACATACAAAATAGATCTTTCCATCCCAGCCCCTCCCAAGCCCCGTTCAGTGGGATTCATCACGTTCACAGTATTGCGGGACCTTCATCTCCTTCCAGTAGTGAAACTTCTCATCTCCCACACAGATTCCCTGCACCCAGTAGGCCTTATCTCCCTACACAGATTCCCTGCACCCAGTAGGCCTCATCTCCCACACAGATTCCCTGCACGCAGTAGGCCTCAGCTCTCACACAGATTCCCTGCACCCAGTAGGCCTCATCTCCCACACAGATTCCCTGCACTCAGTAGGCCTCAGCTCCCCACACAGATTCCCTGCACCCAGTAGGCCTCAGCTCTCACACAGATTCCCTGCACCCAGTAGGCCTCATCTCCCACACAGATTCCCTGCACCCAGTAGGCCTCAGCTCTCACGCAGATTCCCTGTACCCAGTAGGCCTCAGCTCCCCGCACAGATTCCCTACACCCAGTAGGCCTCATCTCCCACACAGATTCCCTGTACCCAGTAGGCCTCAGCTCCCCACACAGATTCCCTGCACCCAGTAGGCCTCAGCTCCCCACACAGATTCCCTGTACCCAGTAGGCCTCATCTCCCACACAGATTCCCTGCACCCAGTAGGCCTCAGCTTCCCGTTACCCCTGCTCTCCCCGCCCTTGGCAATCTGTACTCTCCTTTCTTTGTGTGTACCATGGGACTAAATGAAACATCCTAAATCCATAACGAGCTCTTGTGCTGTGACACCAATTTAGTGTCTGCAGTGTGTACAAACTATGCTCCTATATCCCTTTACTTTTATGTAGTTTAAAATGTATGTTTATACCTTACGAGCCCAACATCACTGATTCTCGTTATATTTTATGCATAAGCTTTTTAGATCCCATAGGAAGTAAAAAGTGGAGTTAAACAATAAGAATACAGCAGCACTGGCATTTACATTTACCAATGTTATTACCCTTTCCCGGAGACGTTTATTCATGTGGCTTTGTTCTCTTGTCTGTTGTCCTTTCCTCAAGCTGCAGAGCTCCTTTTAGCATCTCTCGTAGGGCTGCTCTAGTGGTCACAAACTCCCTCAGCTTTTGTTTATTTGGTAACGTCTTAATCCCTCCCTCAGTTTTGCTTATCTGGGAGTGTCTTAATCTCTTATTTTTGAAGGACAGTTTGCTGGATATAGAATTCTTGGTTGGCAGTTTTTGCTTTTAGCGCTATAAGTTGTCTCCATGGTTCCCAGTGAGAGGTTGGCACTTCCTCTTGCGGAGGCTTCCTTGTATGTGACACACTGCTTTTCTCTAGAAGCTTTTGGAATTCTTTCTCTTTGGCTTTGACAGTTTAGTTATAATGTGACATGGGATAGGTCTGTTTGGGTTTGTCTTGTTTGGAGTTCACTGGCTATCTTGGATGTGTATGTTTATTGTTCCATGAAATTTGGGAAGTTTTCACCCATTATTTCTTTGAGTAGTCTGTCTGCCCCTTTTTCTCCTTCTGGGCCTTCCACAATGAGTATATTATACTATCTGTTTATATTCTCGTTGCTCATCTTTTGCCTTCCTGATTTCCTTTAGTTCTTTGTCCATGTTTTCCTTTAGCTCTTTGAGCACATGTAGGACCATTTTTAAAACGTCTTTTTCTGGAATGCCCCAGGTCTGGTCCTCCTCACTGATGGTTTCTAATGCTTTAATCTTCTCCTTTGCCTGGGTCATCGCTTCCTGTTTGTTTGTGTGTTTTGTAATCTTTTGTTGAAACCTGGGCCTTTTGGTGTGTTGATGTTATTGTTGGAATACAGACTGCGAGGCATCAGTTTCTTAGGCTTTTATCCAGCTAGGTTTTCGTGAAAGCCAGGAGGTAACACACAGTAAGAAGGGAAAAAGGAAGCATGTTGGCTCCTGGTCTTGGCAGGTGGCCTGTGCAGGGCCCTGCTTCAGAGCCTGCCCATGCAGTGAGTTCAGAGAAGAGCTCCAGGCCGGAGCATAGCAGCCGCCCTGCTCCTTTCTTTGCATGGGTCTTGTCTTGGGCCTCTTGGCCCTGGGAATTCCCCCATTTATAGGGCTACAAATGCCCCCTCTTCCCTGGGAAACAGTCTCCTCACCGTCCAGGGCACTGCGCTGCATGTCCTACAGCCAGCAGTCTCTTGCCCAGGCAGCCACTTGCCTGCTCCCCGCAGTGTCTTGTAGGGGAGCTCGGTGAGCCGCCCTCCACATGCAGGGCAGATTCTGGGACAGTGAGTCCCCAGGCCACCCGCAGACAGCCTGGGCCAGACACACATGCTCCAGTGTGTGCACGGGGGCTGCTCTATTCCCTCTGGGACCAGGGACATGCACCAGGAGCCCAGGTCAGCTCCGGGGATGGGGGGACAGTGGGGCTCCAGGGGACCCTACCATTTGTAAGATGCCTTTTTCTTGGCTGGGCATTTGCCTTGTTGCTGCAATTCTTTAGCTGTTTTCTGGAGCTTTGAGTAAGATGTTTCTGCCTGTTTTTTGCTGGTTGTTCAAAGCTTCTGTGGGGGCAGAGCCCTGAGGCCCACTGCCGTCCTGGTCTGGGCGGGGCTCAGGCAGATCCTGCTTCCCCAGCCTCCATTCCTGCTCCGCAGGCCTGCCTGGGCCAGGGTGGGGTGTGTGTGAGATGTCGGTGCCCTGCATGCAGTTGGTGGCTTGTCACATCCTCCCATCTCCCACTTTAAAGTGGAAGAACTGAACAAAGAGCCTGCTCAGGGCACACGGCAAGTCTGCTCCGGGGACTTGCTCCCTTCCCTGGTCACTGTGCAGAGGGCAAGTTTGCTCCTGCTTCAGGGAACCCCCCGCCCCTCCCCTATGCTATTCTCCCCATCCCTGTGCAGAGGGGATTCTGTCAGACTCTCAGGGTGTGTCCCCTTGCGTGGGCAAGTGGTCCCATTGCTGCCAGCTTGGCCTCGTGCACCTGTGCTGGCTGCCATGGTCTTCCACTCCTGGCCATGCTCGGCACCCTGTGGGGAACCCTGCGGCCTGCCTGGGAGAAGCTGCTGCCCTGCCGGCTGCGCCCTTTCCACAGCTGCTTTGTGTCCCCTTGTGTCAGTGTGCCGTGCGATTTCAGCATGGCACAGGGACTGACAGGTGTTCAGCCCTTGCTCGCTGCTTCTGATGTACGATGACCCAGGATGTATCAGCGAGGCTGCACCCACGGTGGGAGGCTCCCCGGTGGCTGCTGGGTGGCCACAGCGTGCTGAAACTCACCGTCTCAAGGCTCCCAGCCCCTACCCCGCTGAGGTCCACGCTCTCGAGGCTTGATTGGCCCCGGCTCCCAGTTCCTCCAGATCGCCGCTTTCCGCTGCAGGCGCACGGGTTTCTGCAGCCTCGTGCTTGCAGGCCCTTGGGCCTGTGGCTGTGCTGGGCGTCCCCTGGCCTGAGGGTTGCCGCAGTGAGTGCTTCCTGGCTTGGCCTTTGCCCCCCTTAGTCACCTGCTTCACTGGCATCTCGGCTGCCCTCCTGAAGAGCCCCATCCTTTTTAGACATGGGTGCTGTCTTCACCACCTCTTGCTGTCTGTTCCTTGGAATGCACGCCAGCCTTCCCCTGGGTCCCTGCCTCGGTGGCCTGGGTCTTGGCTGCCAAGGGATTTTCCGTGGGATGGGTGAAGGCTCCTTTGTTTGGGTTCCTGTGGGGATTCCCCTCTCCTGCCCCTCATCTCCTGGGAGGCAACCTAGCCTGTCCATGCTGGGTCGTCTGCGGTCACCCCTGGGCCTTTTCCTTTTGTCTCCTGCTCTGGAGGCTGGAAGCTTCTGTCGTGCTGGACTATTACGTCCGCTGACACATAGTCCCTTTCTTTCCTGTGTGCTCTGTTCTCACCCCTGTTAGTTGGCTTTGGGGACATTTCACAGGCTCTGGAGGGAGGGCCCGAGCTACAGAGAGGCTTTTGTCATCTGCTGCAGTGTTGGAATTGTTTGTGAAATGGGTAGCCAGTGGTTATCCTCCTTTACTTTCACCACTTTCTAGAAGGTTCTAGCACTGTCTTCTCTTTCCACTTCCTTGGCGATATGTGGGAGTTATAAAACTCCTGCAGTTTCGCCCTCAGTTTAGGTAGAATCGTCCAGCATAAGGCTCTTGCCAGGGTGTTGCTAACTGAGCTGCTGCTTCTTGCAGAGGTTTGCTGCATCCAGGATCACATACTGCAGCCAGGAGAACTACATCGCGCTTGCAGGCGACTGGTGAGCTCACGGCAGGGCTGCGCGTCTGCAAGGGAGGGAGGACGTGACCACCCGCCTGGGGGAGGGGACAGAGGTGGCCGCCCGCCTGGGTAGTCCTGTGGACCCTCCCCTGGGTTGATGGGCGGTGGTGGACATAGTGTTGGGAGGCTTGATGGCCCTAAATGGGAGGGGAGATGCAGAAATCAGGAACGTTTTGAGCTTCTGGGCTCATAGACAGGTCCCTGCACTTGGGACAGCCATTCTCCAGGAAATGGACTAAAATGCCCGCATTGTCACCTGCTTGCCCTCCGGCTACACAGGAGACGAACCAGAGGCTGGAATCGGTGGATCTGTGAGGGGTGGGGCTGCTTAGAGAGGGTGGGCCTGGGTGACCTGAGCAGATGATGTTTGAGCAGAGAGGGGCCTCCGGGCAGGGGTCCCCTTCCTGTGAGCCTTGGAGCACTGGGGGAGATGGCGAGGTACAAATAGGCTGGGGGTGCTGGAGGGATGGCCAGCATGCCTGGAGCCCGTGAGCGGGGAGAGGCGAGGGGCCGTGGTCAGAATGGCCCAGATCTGTCAGGAGAAGAGGTTGTGGGGGGTCAGTGTGCTGGCAGATAAGGGGGTTTGGAGATGTGGCCTAGCAGCGGAGCGGACAGCTGCTGGGTCGCACAGCAAGAGATGGGCTCAGGCTGGAGGGGCGGAGAGATGCGAGGGGGACGCTCACTTGGTCAGTGGCTCCTGTGCGCCCGTGGCCATTAGGTGACAGCGAGTGCCTGTCCACGGGGCCTGCTGGGTGTGAGGGTCGTGGGACCATGGTTTGTTGTGGTGCTTCTGGCCCAGCCAGGCCTGGGGAGGGTGCCAGCTCTGGAAAGCCCTTGGCTCCAGTCTCTCCTTGTGGTGTAGGAGTGTGCCCAGAGCCCCAAGGCATGGGGAGTGGGGTTGTGGGGAGCCCCTTCCTGGTGCCCTCCTTTCTGAGGCTGCAGCTCTGCCCGCAGCCCCAGGGGAGCATGACTGAAGGAGCCCGTGCTTGTTTACGCTCCGTGAGCCGGCCAGCTGGCGCTTCGGCTCCTCTGGGATGGCGGTGCCCTTCCCGTGAGCCCACTGCTCGCAGAGGGCAGATGGGAGCTTACGGTTCCCGCAGCCCTCCCGGTGGGTGGGGAGGTGGGTTCATGATGCCGGTGAGGTGGATTTGGGGAGCAAAATGCGGTTCAGCCAACCCTCACGAGCACCATCTGTTGTGTTGCCGGGAAAGTCCCGAGGTGTTTCTGGACTTCCGTCTCCCGTGGTCTCGGAGCAGCTCTGGGGAGGCTCCCTTGGCTTGTTCCGGAATAAGGCAGTGGTTCCCAGAGGACAATGCCTCTGAGGAGCGCCTGCACCCAGGGCCCAGTGCTTTGGCCTCTGCGGACCGGCACCGCCTCTTCCGCACTTCTTACCTTTTGTCCTGAGCTGCTGTCTGTCTGTCTCTGTGGCCCACATTACCCCAGGACTCGGTGCTTCGGCAGTGAATGCTGATTGTGCCACGGTCCTTGGGTTCGGTAGCCGGGAGCGGCTCAGCTGGTGGTTCTGGCTCGGGGCCATGGGAAGCGGAGTTGAGCTCCACCGTGGGAAGGTGGGCACACCGAGGGGCTGAGGGGGTGCGGAGAGCCCCTCGTGTCTCCTTTCTGCACACAGTCCTGCACCTCGGGGGCCCTTGTGGTCTGCTGCTGCCTCCCTGGCCTCCTGCGCCCACATGTGCCTCTGCTTTGCAGCCCTGGGTGGGGGGCACCCGCATCCCCTCAACAGAGCCACGGGGCTGGGATGGGCCTAGATGCGGAATTTCGTGGCCACCCTGGAGCAGCTGCTGAGACTCTGCCTGCCTGCTGCTGCCCGACGTGGGGGCACTGCTCAGGTTCCTGGCCCCCCACTGCCACCGTGTCGTCCAGACGGCAGAGGCCCAGCTGGGCTTCGCAGTGGGGCGGCTGGAGAAGGCAGACGGGGATGGGGGTGTTGAGATTTTTCCACAGGGAGGAACTTTAGTGGCTCTTAACTGTTTTGATTGAGAAAGCGCAGCTCTCTGGGGCACACACATCACCATGGCTAGTTTCTGAGTGACTGGATGCAAACGGCTTTGTCAGCCCCTTCCCCAGGACTTTTCCCCTCCCCCAGCTTCTAGCTGGCTCTGGAGCCCCTTGGGGTTTTTTCTCCTGTCCCTGAGCGTGCCCTGTGTGGGAGGGGCTGAGTCCTGTTCATTGAGGCCCCCAGTGCGTGTGGAGCACAAAGCGACTTGCTGTCCCCCCCGCAGTGCTCTGGGGTGGGGAGGGGCCCGAGGTTTGCTGTGGGCCGAGTCTCCGTCGTCTCCCCCCACCCCGGGGTCGTGGCAGCTTCTCCTGCTGCCCCCTGCCTAAGCTGTGCCAGGCTTGAGAGAGGCCCTTGGAGAGACCCTGGCTGCCCCCAAGGGGGACCTGGAGCCACCCACTGCCAGTGAGCCCCCACATCCCCTGCAGAGCACCCAGGCACGGGCCTCTCCTGCCGTGTTCACGTGGCCCATGGGGAGCTCGGGGTGCCCACCCCGGGCCTGCCTGCACCAGCCTCTCCTTACCACCTCTGTCCTTGCAGAGCAGCAGCAGCTCTCGCCCTCTGGCCTGAGGACGTCCCAGTAGGACCCAGACTGGTGCAGTGCAGGGCGGCCGTTTGGGCCACCTTGGGCTTCCCCGGTGCTCCTGGTCTCCGGGATATGGGTGCAGACCCCACCCTTGCCTCGGGAGCACAGAAAAACCTGTGGTTTGCCCCGGTTGCTCAGAATTTGGGGGGGAGTGTATGTGTGCACACGTGTTCACATATGCATGTGTGGTCTCTTGGGGGTAGAACAGTGGTCAGCAAACTGGCCCCTGGGCTAAAAAAAAAAAATCCTGCCCACCACCTGCTTTTGTGCTCTTTGTGAGCTGAGGATGGCTTTTATTGCATTTTTAAATGGTTGCCAAAAAAATCAGAAGGGGAGTAAAACTTCGTGACACTTGTAAATTGTGTGAAACCAGATGTCAGCGTCCATGGAGAAAGTGTTCCAGGTGCCCGGCCACACTGTGTTGTCTGGGGCCTCTTCTCTTTTTGCCGCGGGTGGGGGGCTCGAGACCCCAGGTTTCCCAAGCCTGGAGGGTTCCCCTGTTCCAGAACACGCTTTCCCCAGCTCGCGTGTGCGTGAGGCCCGCCTGGAGGGCTTGGTTGCACAGCTGCGGGGAGGCTGAAGGTGGGGTGTCCAGCAAAGCCCCAGGGGTGCAGGTGCCGCTTGTCAGGCCCGTGCTGCGAGAGCATCCGGAAGACGAGCTGGCCGGGCGCGGGGTGGGCACTGGGGGCCCGTCTCTGTCGGCCGCCGTCCACACCATCGGCGGCCCTCGGGTGAGCTCTCTTGTCCTCTCCCGTGCACAGCGCCCCCGAGGTCTACATCTTCCAGCTCGATGCCCCCAGGCAGCAGCTGGTTTACAGGCAGCACCTGTCCTTCGACCACCGAGTGTGGGACGTCGCCTTCGAGGAGACCCAGGGGCTGTGGGTCCTGCAGGCCTGCCGCGAAGCCCCGCTTGTGCTCTGCAGGCCTATGGGAGGACGGTGGCAGGTGAGACGCACTTCTAGAATGTCCTGGGCTGTTTGGTTCTGCACGTGAGGCCCTTTTAGTTCCATCGGTACCAGTGGGGTGTGGCTAAGGGGCAGTAGCACCCCTGAGAGGCTTCCGGCATGGTTGGGGGTAACTGGGGGACCCTGGGCAGCTTGCCAGGGTCTTTGTGAGCTGGTGATGCCTGGGAATGGGTTCATCTCTCTCCTTGCTGGGAAATCACCCCTGTTGGTGTATTTTGCACACATCTCCTGTCACACACGAGTGCAGCGCCACTTGCTGGGGCTTGGATGCATGTCCTTAAGGCCTGCAGCTCAGTGAGGGCCGTGAGCCCGGGACGGGGTCACAGTTCAGAAGAGTGAGAGAGGGAGCACAGGGCGCAGAGCAGGCAGCCCCTCCCCGGGCCACCAGGTGAGTCCCGGCCGGTCTCCCCACCCGGCAAGTGGGAACCTGACCTGCCTGTGGCCCATCACAGCGTTGCCGGGGAGGGTGGGGAGCGTGGCGGCTCTCCCTAGACCTTACAAGTGCCCATTCGGCTGCGTAAGCTCCTCAGACCTCGCGGGTACTGTTACCTGGGAAGCAGTGGGAGACAGACACCCCCAGGTGGTACCTGTGCAGGCCGAGAGGCTCGGCAGGTAGAAGAGCTGCTCTTGGCGAGCCCGTTACTGCCAGGAGTTGCAGTTACGGATGCTCTCAGGGAACGGGAGGCTACAGCCTGCCCTGCCGGGTCTCACAGGTGGACAGAACGTCCACGAGGCTGCGCCAGGTGTCCCCTGGCCTCCGACCCACACGCCACACCTGGTGGGTCCCCAGCACTGGGCAGGGCGGCCCAGCTGTTCGTAGCCCTGCTTCTTGCTGATGAAGGTTCCATTTGTCTCCTTCAGTCTGTTTCTGAAAGTGACATGTTAAAGAGGGCCTCCGGTCATCTTCGTGGGAACTGGGCCATGCTGGAAGGTGAGAGCGTGAGCATAAACTGCTGCTCAGAATAACGTCCAGAATTGTCCCTAGAAGAAGGCAGATTGTGGGACACTAGTAAAAGGAAGGGCATGTGGGATGCGTGTGCATTGCCGTTGGGCGGACAGCTCACAGCCCAGGGGGAGGAAGTCCCCCGCGTCCGTCCTCGCCAGGGTGGCGGGAGCTGCACAGGACCCCCGTGTCGCTGCCTTCAGGGACCGCTCGATGCCCCCAGCACAGACTGGACCCGGGCACCGTAGGGCGAGAGCTGGACCACTCGCAATTGAGGACGGTTGGTTTTGTCGGATGCCCCTGTGGGAGCCTTCCGGCTGGGGGTCAGGGTGGGGGTGGAGGGCTCTGTTCTAGGACAGTTCCTGCGGCCCCTGGGGTGTTGTCAGGGTCCGAGCAGGTGGGCAGTGCTAGGCTGCGTCAGAGGGGAGGCCTGTGGTGTGTGGGGGAAGGTGGCCACGTGCCACCGGAGGGTCAGCAGTGCTGAGGCTGCAAGGAGAACGGCATGGCTGGTGGGGCCGACAGAAGGACCCACGGACCAGGCCCTAGAGCGGCTGCACCACGAGTGCTGTCAGAGCAGTGACAGGCCCCTCCCCTGCCTCGGTGGTAGGAGGCAGCAGGCCTTCAGCCCTGCATGGAGGTTTGTGGCCAGAGGCTCAGCCAGGGCGTGAAAGACAACTCCTAACCCAGCCGTGGAATCCCGGGACCTTTGACTGAACGAGAGTTGCAAACCCGACTCCCTCCCAGTTCTCAGGCGCACCTCCTTGGAGCGCTGGCTTCTGAGCGGCGTCCACTAGCAGGACCGGAACGTCTTGGGCAGGGCAGCCTTGTGCTGACTCCTTGGATCTGTGCCCCAAAGACCTCCCTCCG
The DNA here is from genome assembly GCA_004027775.1 of Bradypus variegatus. Taxonomy (NCBI): domain Eukaryota; kingdom Metazoa; phylum Chordata; class Mammalia; order Pilosa; family Bradypodidae; genus Bradypus; species Bradypus variegatus. The sequence continues at coordinate 3,354 of PVKY010002654.1, read as the reverse complement.
TCTCGCCCTCCTGTGTCTGGGGGATTAGGGACAGTGACGGGGCTCACCCTCCCCAGCACCATTTGGCTATGCTTTAGTGACACTTCCCAAGTGGATGTGGTGGGATCAGAGGCCTCTCCCAGCTGGTGCCTCATAGGCCTGGAGCCCGGGGCTCACCCACTGCGAGGTCAGGCCCCAGCCTCGCTGAGTCTTACTACGATGTCCTACAGATAAAAGAACATGTTTAAGGCAGAGGTGGGGGAGGCACACGGGGAGGAAGGCGAGCTGCTGCTTACAAGTGACTGGAGAGCTGGAGGGAGCCTGGAAGTCGGGGAGCACAGGGGAGGTCAGGGATCCCTGGGCACCAGCGTGTGCAGGTCAGATGGGGGTCAGGGACTGCAGAGTGCCAGGGTCAGGTCAGACAGAGGTCGGGGAGCACAGTGTGCTAGGGTCAGATGAGAGAGGTCAGCGAGTGTGGTGCACCGACATCTGGTCAAAGTTATTTTGTGGTTTTGGTGCACCAGGAATCTGGTGTGACTTCCCTGCACCTGGCACCCCAGGGTCTCTCGAGCCTGCGCCCAGGTTGTCTGTGCTGTGGTCGCTGCATTCCAGCCCGCTCAGTGTGTGCGGCAGGGTCAGTTTGGGAATTGGTCTGGAGGCCGCCATCAGGCCTCGCCACGGCAGCTTGATCTGTGTGAGCGAGTGAGATCGCGCCGACCAGCTGGGAGGTGCAGCCTGCAGCCTCGTGGCCCGACACTCGCGTCCTGCTGTGGAAGCACGTCCCGGGCCCAGCCCAGGCTGGGTACCAGAAGATGGGGGGCAGCAGGGGGGCCTGCCTTGAGCCCTTGAGCACTTGGGTGTTGTCCCTGAGCGGACGCCCAGGGCAGCGGGGCCTTTAGGGGCAGCTGTGGCCGAGCCCTGAGCCCTGTCCTTGTTCCCTCCTGCAGGCACTGCGGCCCTGGATGGCGGCCTCAGCAGTCTGTACAAGGCCACCTTTGACCACGTGGCCACTTACCTGAAGAAGAAGGAGGACAGACAGCGGCAGCAGCTGGAGAAGCGGCGGCTCAAGAGTCCTCAGCCGGGGCCCCGTGGGCAAACCAAAAAGATGAAATCGGGGGAGATGCCCTTGAGCCCTTGACTTTCGCTCTGAGGCCACAGAAAAGAAAAAGCAATTCTCGCTTGTCCCGTCCTGCCCTTGCCTCTCCCTTCCAGAAGGAGGCAGTGGCTGCTGTCTCCAGCCCTCATGCCTGGCAGCCAGTGTCCACACAGGGTCTCGGGACACGTCCCTGGCCCTGAAGGTGAGGGTCACCAAGACTTCTCCGTCCTGTGTCCGAGCCCCTTCTGGCTGCAGGGGAGCCGCACGGGGCAGTGCATCAGCGTCTCTCAGGGCACCACATGGGGCGGTGGAAGCACCTTCATGTGTTTTGTCTTCATATTGGAGGGAACGTGTAAACCGCAGTAGGAACAGCTGTTGATTTTTCTACTGGACCCAAAACACCACTCATGCTTCCTTCATTTTCCTCTAAGGGAAATCGATCCGCAGAAATGCTCACGGCAGCACGATCTATAATTTAATTTTGCTGCTAAGTGGTTCACTAAGCTGGCTGGCACAGCAGCCCTTAGCGTCATGTAGCTATTGAAATTTAAACAAAATTAAAACTCCGGCTCGTCTGCGCTGGCCACATCCTGAGTGCCCGGCGGCAGACGCGGCACGTTTCCGTCTTGGCGGAGAGCGGTGTTGGACGGTGCAGCCCTGGATGGACTTGTGTCAGGATGAGTGAGGACACGAAAGCCCTGGTTGGAAAGGGAGCTTTTTAGGGACGTTGTTGAGGGCGCTGTGTGCTTGTTACTTTGAGATGACTGCACACTCTGTAAAGCTCTGGGGGCTGTCGTCCAAATGCGCGTCCCCTGTCAATAGAGGTGAGTTTCTGCCGCCTCCCGGGAAGCCGGCAGTGACATGTGGGCACGTGGTTCAAACTGCATTGAGCAGAACCACGTTGATAGCGTCCTGCTCGTGACTGAAGTGTCCACTTCTCGCTTTGGGAACAGACCACAGCCGCACCTTGTTGGATGCTTGGGCTTAGGGCTGGTCGGGTCATGGGTCCCAGGAGCCTCCAAGCACCCCGGGGAGGGAGCTGCCTGCGGGTCACAGCGACGTCGGGGTGGGGGCTTGTGGGGCCTTAGAAACAGTCGTTGCATATCAAAAGCTGGGACGTTTCACATTTTTCATAAGTGCCTTTTTCTTTAAAAATTGACCTGGAAGCAATGCTGTCTGTCTGTGTGGTGCTTCGGAGCACGTACAGCCAGATGATTGGGGCCCCGGGAAGCGGCAAGGGTCGTTCGGGAGCAGCCAGGCTCGCCCACTCCCGGGTGGGGGGTGTTCTTTAGTCATCTGCTTTGAAACGCCTGGCTTTAGGTAGAAACTTAGCTTTGCTCTTGTCTGTGCTTCAGTGCGGCCCACCGCCTCACCGCGGACAGCCTGTAGTTGGAAAAAAATTACAAGAATAACAATTCATGACTTGAAATTCACGAAATTAAATTTTCAGTGTCCATAAATAAAAATCTTACTGGAACATGGCTGGCCCGTTCCTTCACCTGTTGTCTGTGGCAGCTTTTTTTTTTTTTTAATATCACCTTTTGTTTCACATTTCATTAAAATGTTTTCAACTTTTGAGGCATACTTAAGATCATATACATTTTTTTCTTTATTTATTTATTTTTATTTTTTTTATTTCCCTATAGTTTTATAGAGTTATATTCACATACCATACATTTATCCACAGTGTACAATCAGTTGTTTATAGTATCATCATAAAGCTGTACATTTATCACCACAATCAGCACCTGAACATACTGGTTACTACAAGAAAAATTGCATTCTGTACGCCTATCACACAGTATTATGCTATTTATTTCTGGATCTATACAATCAATCCTAAACATTCTGTAGTCCTTCAGCATCAAATGCTGGTCCCAACCCTCTTTCTATCTCCTGGTCGCCTGTGTTGTCAGCTTTTAACTCCCAAAGTTTGTTCATTAATGTCTGTTCATATTAGTGAAACCATACAGAATCTGTCCTTTTGTTTCTGGCTAACTTCACTCAACATAATGTCCTCAAGGTTCATCCACATTACTATATGATCCATGCCTTTGTTCTGTCTTACAGCTGCATAATGTTCCATCATGTGTATATACCACAGTTTGTTTATCCATTCATCCATTGATGGACATTTGGGCTGCTTCCATCTCTTGGCAATTGTGAATAATGCTGCAATAAACATCGGTTTACAAATGTCTGTTTGTGTCTTAAGTTTCAGTTCCTGCGAGTATATACCTAGCAATGGAATAGCTGGGTCATATGGCAAATCTATATTT
>PVKY010002653.1:0-24675 GCA_004027775.1 Bradypus variegatus | reverse complement strand
AAGTACAACGTACCCCAAATAGAATAGATCCCAATAGACCTACTCCAAGACACTTATGGTCAGATTGTCCATTGGCAAAGACAGAGAGAATTCTGAAAGCAGCAATAGAAAAGCGATCCATCACATACAAGGGAAAGTCGATAAGACTGTGTACAGATTTCTCCACAGAAACCATGGAGGCAAGAAGACAGTGGCATGATATATTTAAATGTACTGAGACTTGTTTTGTGACCCAGCATAGGGTCTATCTTGGAGAACAATACATGTGTACTTGAGAAGAACTCATATTCTGCTGTTTCAGGGTGCAATGTTTTTTATATGCCTATTAGGTATGGTTCACTTATATTATTCAAATTCTGTTTCCTTATTGCTCTCTGTCTAGGTATTTTTTCTATTGTTGGGAATTGTGTGTTGAACTCTCCCACTATTATCCTTCCATTTCTCCCTTTGTTTTGCCAATTTTTGCCTTGTGTATTTATGCACCATGGTTAGGTGCATAAATATTTATGATTGTTATTACTTCTGGGTGGGTTGACCCTTTTATTATTATATGGTGTCCCTCTTTGCCTCTTATAATAGCTTTTGACTTAAAAGTCTGTCTTGTCCGATATTGGTATAGCCACCCCAGCTCTCTTTTGGTTACTGTTTGCGTGAATTATCTTTTACCATCCGTTTACTTTCAACCAATTTGTATCTTTCAGTCTAAGGTGAGTCTCTTGGAAACAACATGTAGTTGGATCATGCTTTTTTATCCGTTCTACCAATCTGTCTTTTGATTGGAGAGTTTAATCCATTATTATTCAGTGTTATTACTGTAAAGGCAGTATGTAATTGAGCCATTTTGTCCTTCGGTTTTTGTATGTCATAGCGTTTTTGTCTCTCTTTTCCTTTATTACAGCCTCCCTTTCTGTATTGCTGATCTTTTGCAATATATCTTTCTCATTTCTGTTTCTGCAAATTTTTCAAATACTTTTTTTTGTGGTTACCCTGGGGTTTGTATTATACAACCTACATCTATAATCTACTAACTTGAGAAGTTACCAGTTTAACTTCAATAGCATACATGTTCTCTGCTCCCATGTCACTCCATTTTTCCACTTTATATTGTTTTTGTACCATATTACTTCTTTATATTCTGAACATCCAATATCAGGAAATAGGACTATCTCTTAATAGTATTCTAACTTCTACAGGAATTAAAAAGTATATTTATATATTGAGGATACAGTACTGTTCAGTTTTGGATTTACCCAATTAGTTACCTTACTGAAAATCTTCGCTTCTCCAGATTACTTCAAGCCCCTCTCTCTGGTCTTTTCCTTTCAACTTGAAGAACTCACTTCAGCAATTCTTGTAGGGCAGGTCTTTTGGATTTGAACTCTCTTGGGTTCTGTTTGTCTGTGAATTTTTTAAACTCTTCCTCATTTTTTTATGGACAGTTTTGCCAGATAAATAATTTTTGTCTGGTAGTTTTTATGCTTCAATACCTTAAATATATCATACCCCTGCCTTCTTGCTTCCCTGGTTTCTGATAAGAAATTAACACTTAGTCTTATTGAGCATCCCTTGTATGTGGTGAATTGTTTTTCTCTTGCTACTTGCAGAATTCTCTCCTTATCTTTGGATTTGACATTCTGATTAGTATGTGTCTTGGAGTAGGTCTCTCAGGATTTATTCTGTATGGAGTGCATTGTGCTTCTTAGACATGTATATTTATGTCTTTCCTAAGAGTTGGGAGATTTTCGGCTACTGTATCTTCAAATAATGCTTCCTGCCCCTTTTCCCTTCTTTTCTCCTTCTGGGACACCCATGATGCATATGTGGTTGTGCTTTATGCTGTCACTTAAATCCCTTAGATACTGCTCAGTTTTTTCCATTCTTTTCTCTATCTGTTCCTCAGATTGTATGATTTCCATGGTCCTATAGTTCAGTGATTGTTTCTTCTGCCTGTTCAGATTAGCTGTTGAAGGCCTCTAGTGTATTTTTAATTTCTATTGATGTGCTTTTCATCCCGATAATTTTTGTTTTGTTTCTTTTCAGACTTTCTAATTCTATTTTTCACTCACACATTGTCTTCTTAGCTCTATATCTACTTCTTTAGCTCTGTATCTACCATTAGTTTACTTCTATCCCAATTTTCCTTCATCTCTTTGAATTGATCTAGGAGATTTGTTTGCACTTTGACTAGTTCCAAATTCTGTCTCCTCTGAAGTTTTAATTTGTTCCCTTGATTGAACTATATCTTCTTGTGTCTTAATATGGCTTGTAATTTTTTGCTGATGTCTGGGCACCTGATTATGCTGATGTGCTAACTCTGAAGGCAGTTTCATTTTCTTTCCTAGGGTTTTATTGTAGTTTGAGTATGTTAAGGTTCTCCTTTGACTCTTGGTGCAACTCATACTGGATATTTAGAGTATACTGTGTTTAACTGTTCAGGTTTTCTCAGGTCCTCTAAACCTGATTCTTGCCCTGGATATGCTGTACAACTTTTAAGATGGCACATTCATGTGCAATTTTTCCCCTCCAGGAGAAGACTTCATTTCCTCTATTCCTTCTCTAGGAATCCTGATCTATTCTGTTAATTTTTGTGCAGAATTTTCTCCCAGGCTCCTATGATTTAGCTTCTTCTCAATTCTGGGATCCACCATGCCCTACAGCAGTTCATCCCCCCTCCCTTTTTTTTTTCCATGTGACTTTTCTGACTCTGGTTTCTTCCATGTTAGGGTGTCCTGCCCTGGGGAGCTGATGGGGTTCCCCCGGAAAGGCCTGTTTTGCTCTTAGGTTTTCAGCAAACAGAGACTGGGTTGAGTGTGTGAACCTCTTGCCAACAGTTCTGCCGCTGTCTCTTTCCTCCCTGGAGGCCCTTTTGTATTTGGCTTGTGTTCCGTCCCTGGTCCCTGCAGACTTGGGCCCCTGTGCGGGATGTGGTGGGTTCTAACACCTGCTGTGAGTGGCTCTGTGGCCTGCACTCGCAGCTCAAGAGACCCAGGCCCAGCTGCATCTGTGCGACTCCTGGGCTGCACAGGACCAAGTGAGGGGGAGGGGTTGGGACTGGTGTGTAAGTGTCATAGATCTCCTACCTCATTTTTGGTGTTTTATTTTCTTGTTCTTCAACTCAGCATTTGTGGAGTTCTTGTCCAGTCTTTATCATCCCTTAAAGATGGAACCAAGTGGGATTTATCCTTTTATTACCTCTTTCTGAGGGGTGACTTCTCCAGGGGATGATGTCGCTGGGGTTGGTTTCTTTTGACCCTTGAAGCTGCAGTCTATGAGGTCCGGGTGTCTGGGGCCGGCGGGGCTGGGGCAGAGCCTCGGGTGCTTTGGGGGAAGTTTCCATGTCCTTTGGGATGTGTCTAAGGTCTTGCTGTGAGACCCGTGCCTCTGGGTGGCCTCCCCTGCCCTCTTCCTTGTGCCGTCCCTCTAAGGCAGACCCACCCTGTGGGGAGTCCCAGCTTCGGCTCCGGAGAGACCACGGGCCCGGCCTGAGGGCCTGTGTGGGGTCCACCCTCACCCCCAGGGAGGGGACAGCAGCAGCATGAGCCCGGTAGGTGACGTGAACCCACACCAGGAGGCCGCCAGGCAGGCTTTGTCCAGTGCCCGCAGGGAACAGGAGGCCCAGGAAGGCCTGGCTGCAGGGCTTAGCTGTCCCGGAGCCCCAGGTCCTGAGAGGAGAAGGGCTTCCTTGGAAAGGGGAGGCTCAGCTCCCCTAGTTCTTTGAGGAGGATGGTGTCCTTGAAGCTCCTCCCCTCACACCCCCACACCCCGAGAGGCTGCAGCTCTGTACTGGACTTTGCTAGAACCACCCTCTGATCGCACAGGACCTTGGAGGCAGGCAGGGTCCTGGCGTGGGTGGTCAGCGTCACCCCTGCCCTGTAGGAGGCCCAGCCAGGTGGGACCCAGGCACCTGCTGGTCAGCTTTGCAGAGTCCTCACATCTTGCACCCCAAGATGGCTGGGCCCATCAAGTGTTTGAGGCCAGGTGCCTGCCCACCACACCCCCCATGCTCTAAACCTCTGCAGGGGCCTTGCTCACTGTCACTGCAGCCCTCATAGGGCCCAGAGAGGGGCCCCGGAGCCTTGCCCTGGCTCCTGTTTCCACAGCACATGCCTGAACATTTCTGGGTGCAGGTACAGTCTTCTTGGTGTCTGACCTTGGTCTACACTGACCTGTGGGCTGACCCTGCCCCCTCTGCTGGGAATGGGCAATGAGGGAGCTTTCTGAAGGGCACAGGTTCATTGGTCCCCCTGGAGTGCAGCCATCCATCTCCTTCCCGGGGACAGGGTGGGAGCACCTGGTTCTCTCTCCACAGTCAGCCGATCGGTCAGCTGCTCAAGTGACATGGGCCATTGGGTCCTGAAGTGCCACCGTGCATTGTCCTGTCCTGCCCCACTGCCAGCCCAGGGTAGGGTGGTGCCGGGCAATTTCCGCTGGGCTGGTTGCCGGGTGTTGCGCTCTTCCCACAGCCCCCACCCGTCAAATCAGAGCAGCTAGAAGAAGCAGCCCCGGTGGCAAGGGCCCTGTGGGTGGGGGTCTCCTTCCCCTCGAGCCCCCCTCCCTGTCTTGTCTTCTGTAGGGTGGGAAAAGGGGCGTCCATGCCCCACGGAACAAAGAAGAAGTGTTACCTCTTGGTGATTTTCTAAGCTGGGGTGCCCCACGCCCGTGTCAGTTTGTCCGACTGGCCCAGGCAGGAGGCAGGGGCTCAGCCGGCCCTCCCCGGGTGGGCCCTTCGAGAAGTCCTTCACCCCCAGAGACTCAGCTTCCCAGAACCAGTGGGGGTGCCGCCGAGTCAGCCTCTAGGTGTGGCGGTGATGCCGAAACAGCGCCAACACGGAAGTCCTTGAGTGGCAGCAGCAGGCCGGAGCTCAGCGAGTGTCACCACTGCCGTGTCCATCCCTGCGGGGGCCTGCGGGCGCAGCCAAGCAAGCAGGAGGAGGTGCAGGCACTCTGCCCACACGCAGTTTCAGGGATCCTCCCTTACCCCTATTTCAGTGACAGAGACTGAGTTTGTGTGAGGACTATTAGGGTACCTGCATGCGTATTCCTGGGGTGATTTTAGGCCTCTGAGGGGTGGCTCTGGGAGTCCCAGCACCCCCATCCCACTGACTTCCCCACGGTCTGCCCGGCGTCCTCTAGGAGCGGAATGACCCCCTGGCCCTGCCCTCTGGCCTTCTGCCCCAGCCCTGTGCCTCGACGTCCCCTCTGTGCTGCAGGACTCATCACCATGGTTGCCCCTGAGAGGGGCTGGGGCCAAGGCCTCTCCCAAAGGCCGTGCTGCAGAAACCCCGCTGGCGAGGAGGGCACTGGGGTGCAGCATGGGCAGCTCAGGGCACCTGAGGGCACAGCTTAGTTTAAGCTGCTGTGCGGCCGGCTCCGGGGCATGGCGGGTTCCTGGCCCCAGAGGCCCCCGGCCAGTACAGGTGCTCGGCACAGTCTGGCCAGGCCTCGGGGGCCTGTGACCCTCACGCCGTCCCCAGCAGCAGGCCACTTGGGTGGCCTGTCCTTTTCCAGCCGGGCCTTGTCCTAGGAAAGAAATTAATTGTGACCCTAATTGGCAGTTTCCTTTGCACAGCAGCCGGAAAGAGCTGCCAGCCTGGCTGGTGATTAACTCTGCGTAGCTGGGAAATCACATTTGGGCAGGCACAGGGCGTTTATCATCTTGGCGAGGCCGCAGCAGCTGCTCGGGGCAGGGGTGGGGGGCGGGTGGAGGCTGTGGGTACCGCTGGGTGCAGCCCAGGACCCAGAGCCCTTGGAGCAGGACAGACCTGGGGGGCTGGTTCCCACGCTCCCCCAAATCCTCAGCTGCACCCTGAACCCCTTCCACACCCCATGGCAGGAGGCCGCATAGATGACATGGGGGACTCCAGGCAACTAGGGCCCTGGCTGCAGTTCCACTGTGACTAGGACAAGTGCATCCTGGGCCTCAGTTTACCCAGTGTTAAATGGGGCTAGGACTACATTGGGCCTCCAGTGGGAGATGTGCATAGAGGAGCTTTGAACAGAAGGGGTTGAGGGTGCATGTCTGTGCTATGATGGGGCTCCCAGCCCAGGGCTCTCCCCTCTGTCTCCTCCCTTCCCTCAGCTGCGCCTTCCAGGCCACCTTCCAGCCTTGATGGAGCAGTCTCTGGGATGACCCTTCAGGATGGGGGAAAGGCCATGAGCCCTCTGGTATGGGGGAGCCCAGCAGGTCCATAGTAGACAGAACCCTGGGGAGCATAGAAAGCCCAGGGCCCCTCCCGGGAGGCCCTGCATCTGCACCTCTGGACAGCACGGGTGGCTGGAGGTGGCTGTTGGCAGCATGGGGAGCAGGGACTTCAAGGCTGGGGACTGAGCCCGCACTTCTGCAGTGGGGCCTGCTTAGCATGTGCACTGAGACACCATCTGCAGGCCCCACGTCTGAGGCCAGAGTTTTCTTGATGGTTATATAGATGGAGGCGTAAACTCAGGGCATCAGGATAGGGGTAAGTTGTCAGGTCGTCTGCGAGGGAGGCATTGGCTTGTGAGTGGAAGCAGGCTGGCGCCAGAGAGCCATGAGCCAGGACAGCGACTCCCAAAGCAAGGTGCTGGGGCCCGTTACATTACAGGAGGGTCTGCTCCAGGCTTCCCTCCACACCTGCTGGGTGCCGAGCACCTGGCAAGGGTCGGGCTGCAATAGTGAGCACGACGGGCCTAGGGTGGCCCTGTAGGTCCTCTAGCCTGGCTGTTCCCCATGGCTAGTGTGGGTTAGGCCAGGCAAAGCTGCTTTTGAGGGGATGCCTCAGGAGGGCAGGAAAAAGGAAGATGGTGGTGGTGGTAGAGGTGGAGGTGAGAATAGTGGTGGTAATGATGGTGGAGGTGATAGTGGTGGTGGTGATGGCACTGGTGAAGATGGTAGTGGAGGTGATGGTGAAGATGTTGACGGTGGGGAGTGGTGGTGGTGAGATTTGTGATGATGGCAGAGGTGATGGTGGTGGTGGAGGTGATGGTGAGCAGTGATGATGGAGGTAAGAATGGTGGTGATGTTGATGGCCAGGGTGATGGCACTGGTAAAGATGGTGGTGGAGGTGATGGTGATGGTGAAGTCGGTGGTGGTGGTGGAGGTAAAGATGGTGATAATGGCAGAAGTGTGATGGTGATGGTGATGGTGGCGGGGTGATGGAGGTGGAGGTGAGAATGGTGACAATGATGGCTGAGGTGATGGCACTGGTGAAGATGGTGGTGGAGGTGATGGTGAAGATGGTGATAGTGGCTGGTGATGGTGGCGGTGAGAATGGCAGTGATGATGATGGCCAGGGTGATGGCACTGGTGACGATAGTGGTAGAGGTGATGATGAAGATGGCGATGGTGGTTGGTGGTCAGCAGTGGTGGAGATAAGAATGTGGCGACGATGATGGCGGAGGTCGTAGTGATGGTGATGGTGGCAGCAGCTGTAATGGTGATGATGGGGATGGTCTCACCAGCCTTCATTGAGCATTTCCTGGGTGCCACCCCCAGCTCTGAGCACTTCCTGTGCAATAACTCCTTTTATCCCTACACCCTGTGCGTCACTCCGAGACCCTGAGTGAGGTCACTAGCCCAGGGCAGAGCACCAGCTGCCCCCACAAGCCCACGGTGCTCACCTCTGATCCCAGATGAAGTCCACTGTCCTTTGCCCACACACATGGTCTGGCCCAGCCTGCCGCTCGCTGTGTTTCCCAGGGCTGTGGCCTCTTGGCATGCACACTTGGATGTTCCTCCCAGCTGTCACCCACCTCCCTCTGTCCCTGTCCCACAGTGCTGGCCACCGTCTGCTGCTTTATGGCTGAGTGGCCGTGTCCTGCTGGCCTTCCCTGGCCGTGGGCCCTGTGGAGGGACTGCTCACCCCCCGCAGCCCTGACTGTGTCTGCCTCCTGCTGGGGCTCACTGCACACCTGCTCACAGGTGAACGCCCTGGTCCCGAGCCTGTCCTCGGAGGGGGTGTCGAGGACCCAGTTCAGCTGGCGCACATGGGAACAGTCATGTTCCGGTTTGCTAAAGCTTCCGGAATGCAATATACCAAAACTAGGTTGGCTTTTACAAAAGGGATTTTATTAACTTACAAGTTTACAGTTCTGAAGCCATGAAAATGTCCAAATCGAGGCATCAACAGGACGACACCTGAACTCTAAAGACAGGCTGCCAGCGATCCTCAGCCCCTCTGTCCCATGGCAAGGCACATGGCCTACGTCTGGTGGTCCTCCTTCTCCCGGGTTTTGTTGCTTTCAGCTTCTCGCTTTTCTCTCTTAGCTTTTCTGGGGCTTTGTTCTGTGTCTTCTCTCTGTCTTTTATCCTCTTATAAAGAACTGCAGTAAGAGGATTGAGACCCACCCAGAATGGGGTGGGCCACATCTCCCCTTAAGATCCCACTCATCAAAAGGTCCCTCTTACAATGGGTGCACACACACAGGAATGGAATAGCTTTAAGAACTTGGTCTTTTCTGGGATATATACAACTTCAAGCCATCACAGGCCCCTTCCCCTCTCAGGCCTCAGTTTACCCAGCTGTGACCTCCAACTGAGACCCTCTGAGCAGGAGCCCCAGGCTTCCCTCCTGTCTCCAGCTGAGGCCTTGGTTGGCAGGGATGGTTAGGGCTGCCTGACCTGAGGGACAAGATGGCTTTCAAAGTGGACCAGAGCAGCCAGTAAACACAGCAGGACCGTGCAACCAACGTGGGGAGGGGCACGTACATGCCACATGCACACGCCACACACGTGCACAGCAGGGCACACAACCCACGTGTCCAAGCCACCGCACACATGCACACAAACACACACACTCGTGCAGTCCACAGACACGTGCTGCCCACACCTGGCAACCCCCGTGTACACTGCATTCTCTCTGCACACTGCACGCACGCATGTGTGGACACAACCCTGAGGCCCGGGCCACCTCAGGCCTCCCGGGCCCACACCCAGGGGCAGGCTGTCCTTGGTGCCCAGCAGCTTCCAGCCCAGCTCCTGGTGCCTTGCTCATGCCCGGCTCTGCAGACCCCCAGCCCTGGGCCCTGCAGTTGCGTCCTGCCATCCTGCATGGGGGCTGCCCGGGGAGGGGTGGAGAGAGTCCTCTGCGCCGGCGCTCTGGGGGGCTGCCGTCCCCAGAGTGTTTGGCCCATGTGGAGGCCGTGCCCCACCAGTCCCCGAGGCTGTCCCGGATGCTGGCTCCTCCTGGGCCCCCTCTCCACCGTGGGGCTGGGCTCAATCGGGCGGGGTGGCCGGCACAGCAGGGCCAGGACCAGGCTCCCACTGACTCCCTTTCCCAGTGGCTCTGGTGGAGACCCAGGCCCCACCCCGCCAGCCGGGCTGATGGCGCACTCAGCAGTGGCATGGGGAGGGCCACGGGCATTCCTGGGTGCAGCTGATCCCAGGGTTAGACTCATGTGCCTCTCCAAAGCCTGGGGTCACTGGGCAGGAAAGGGGCCATCGTGTTCCCTGGGAGACCGGAACTGTTCTCCTGGCTGCAGGGCTCTGCATGTGCATTTGTCTGTCTTTCCAGCCTGGCTCAGTATGGCCAGAAACGGCCACTCCTGTGCTGCCCAGAACGCCCTCAGTGTCCCCTGACCAGGCAGCATGGAGGGTCGGACACATTGCACCTGTCCTCTCTGTGAGGACTTCATGGTCTGAATTCTTCCCAGGACTCGGGGTGCAGAAGAGGGGTGAGGGGTTGTGCGTTGTGCTGAGGAGGTTAAGAGGCCAAGGCCAGGCCCTGCCCTCTGACCCAGTGCCTCTAACCAGGCTTCCTAATGAGGGTCTCTCTTTTTTAAAAAACTTTAAGTTAAAATTTTTATTTTTTAGGGCAGTTGTAGGTTTCCAGAATAACCTTGCAGAAAGTACAGAGTTCCCCTACCCTCCCTGCCACCCCCCTAACGAGGTGTCTTGCCCGGCCAGGTCACCGAGTGTCAGGCGAGGCTGCACCCCCTCCCCGGGGTGTGGACCTCCACGTGCCCTGAGGGAGAAGCACGTTCCCATCCATCTGCCCGCTTGGCACCCCCCGACCCAAAGGCCCGGTCCCCTCCCCTGGTACCCTTGGGCCTGCGGGGAGGGGGCTGCAGGGTGGAGCCCTGGGAGCCGAGCAGGGGGCTCCCTGCTGCTCCCCAGTCCCCAGCCTCACCCTCTTCAGTGCCTCACCTGGAAAAGCAGCAAAGGAAGTAGCCAGGGAGGGCGGCAGGGGTCCACTGAGGTACGCTGGGAGCTTCCAGTACCCTGGGAGCAAGTGTTCGAGGGGCAATGGGTGAAGGCTGTGGGTACTGGGGTGGGTGCCAGGGTCTGGGAGGGGGTGGGGGGATTTGGGGAGCCTGCTGGACAAAGCTGAAAGAGCATGTTCCAGGGCCCTGGAGCCAAGCGTGCAGCTGGGAGGAGGGGTGGCCCATCAGGCACCTGTGGGGACCCCGGTACCTACGAACAGGCCTGGCCTGGCACGAGAGGCTGGAGAAGACAGTTGGCGACCGACGTGTGTGGTGGCTGCCCGAGGGCAGGCGCACAGCCAGGAGGCTGCAGGACTTGTGAGTCCGAGGCCAGGAGAGGGGGACCCTTGGGGGAGCAGAGTGGGGAGGCAGAGGCTGGCATGTTTGGGGGCAGTTGTAGCCCAGCAGGGCACTGAGCAGAAACTGCAGTGGTCTGGGGCCCTGAGGCTGTTTGCCACATGGTAAGGCACACCACCTGAGAGCCCCATCATCCTCCTGGGGTCTGTCCACTTCTGTGGACCCCTCCTCCACAAAAAGGTAAAATGACATTTTGCAATTGTGTTGGTATAAAGACAGTTATGGCCTCGGCTGGATTCATAATTATATATTCCTTGAGTATCATTGTTTTGTGTTTCCCTTTAGATTTTTTTAAAGAAACTAAAATTAAACCATTTCTGAGGCCCCCTGAAGGCCTCCAGGTGCGGTTCCTGCTGGGCCCAGCCCTGAGGGGAGCACGCGGCAGCTCAGCAGTCGGGCCCTCCTCTTCTGTGGGCTCCCTGCCCTCACGGTCCCCATCGTGAGGGCTGGTGCCTGTAGCCAGGCCCGTGTGTCTGCAAGCCCACATCCACTTTGCAGCAGGAGGGTGAGCCCCAGTCATTCAGCTATCCCTGTCCTTGGGCACCGTGGCTGTGTGGCACTGGCAGCCGGGAGACAGTCAGCGGAGCACACCTGACCCCCTCAGGGCAGCCCCCCGCAGCGTCCCTGGGGTGCTGACAGGCCGAGGACGGACTGGTTCTTTTAGGCCTTGGTTCTGGCTAAAGGTTTAGCTGTGGGCACATCTTTAAAACGGGGATGAGCACCGCTGGCCCAAGTGCTCTCCCCAGATGTGTTGTTTACTATAGCGCCTCCCCTGACTGGTGCTTTATTCCTAAAAGCAAAATTAAAGGGCCTGCCCATGAAGGAGCAGCCTTCCGCTGGGACAAAGCAGCAGTTGCCTGTGAAGCTTCCAGCCTGGCAAGCCCACGTATCCGTGCAGGGCTGTGCGTGCACATGGAGGTCGGGGGTGTCTGTGTACACGCATGTGGGCACACACACAGACGCTGACACATCTACCAGTCAGCAGTGTTCCTCAGCCACCGGTGAGAAGTCATTCTCCTGAGCCGGGTCAGTGTGTCTGTTCTCAGCCTGATGGCTTGTTTGTCCAGCTGCGAGCCATGGGCCTGGCTGGGGCTGTGAGTGCACGAGGGCTTTCAGTGCCCCCATGCGGGTCTCTAGAGCAAAGCAGGGGGGACTCCCAGCCCTGCCCAGCTCACGCGGCTCCCGGGACCTATCAACCTGGAATATCATACTCGAGCCTCATCTTAGCCATGTCCCAGCCCCGTTCCCTGCTGCTCCAGCTGCCTCTGCTATCCCAGATTCCCCCATTTCCCACAGGGGCCCTTTCACTCCTCTGCTCATGCACGCATTCATTCATTAGCTCATTCATTCTTTCTGCTCCTAGCAGGGAGTTGGGCAATGTGGCCAGAAGGTGGGTGCCCGAGAGAGTGGGGGGAAGGTGTTGGGGAAGGATGGCACCCAGCCCTGAGGGCCTAGTGAAGACAGAATTCTATTCCGCAAACTGTGGGAAACTGGGTGGTGCAATCTGACTGGCTGCTCTGCGGTTGGTGGCCCAGGGGTCCTGGCTGAGAGGTGAGGGAGACGGTGGCCTGGGTCGGGGAGGTGGTGGTGGGAGGATTGGTGGGCCGGGTGCGAGGGGTGGAAGGAGGGAAGGATGCGGCGTGACAGCTGGGTGGATGATGGTGCCAGGACCAGGTGAAGACGAGCCAGAAGTCTGAATGTCCCAGGAGGCGCAGGCCCTAAGCTAGGCTGAGACATGAGTGACCGTAGCAAGGAAGTGGACGTGTGTATCGGAAGTGGATAGGCAAGGTCAGGGCTGGTGACATGAACTCTGCCGTGATCAGCCCAGAGGTGATATTTAAGGCTAGGGAACTGGCTGCTGTGTCTCAGGGAGAACGGGGTGCAAGGCTGGTCCAGGGGGCTTCGTCCTCTCAGGGGTGAGCCGAGCAGGGAGAAGCCCAGGGAGGACACTCGGTGAGCAGAACTCATAGCAGCTGTGGGGCACCGAAGACAAGGGAGCTCTCAGAGCAGCCAGCGGGGAAAGAGAGAACACCGAAAAGGAGCGGCATTTGGAATGGGCAGTGAGGGAAGCAGCAACTGTGGAATCACGCCTCTGAAGAATTGAGAGGAAATAACCATCCACATGGAATCCTTTGCCCAGAAAAAGTACCTGCCAAGAATGAGGTAAAACCGTAAAAAAACAAAGTCAAGTGCAGATGAACTCAGGATCCAGGCTCATGTTCGCCATGAGGGGGAGCAACGGCCTTGCTCATTGTCCTGTGGGTGACCTGGGCAATGGCATCTCGGGTATTTATTTTATTATTGTGCTTTCGATGGAAATGCATGTAAAGTGTCATCTCTGCACATGCCATACATTCAACTACAGTGAGAAACGCACGTGAATGGGAGGTAGCTGCTCCGGTGGGCAGAGTGCGTCCCGAGGGTGGGTGGCGCCGGGCATTGGAGGACCCCCCACAGGGACAGCTGTCTTCAGCAGGGAGGGGCTGCCTCTGCACCCCCAGCCCCCAGGGAAGAATTGGTGGATTCTTTTTCCCATTTCCAGGGCAGATGATCGCATTAGGAAATCGTCTGTTGAAGAGATTCTGCTGGATCATAATAAAAATGTCATCGGCGTCGTGCTGCTGCTTATAAAGCGGAGGTGCTGTGGGGGGCGCCTTTCAAGTGGGTCCTGCTAGGAAGGTGCTGCCCCCACCCCACCCCCTGTACGAGCTGCTGGGGCGCGTCTAAGTCCAAGTGTTTCTTCAGTCAGACCATTTCTACAACATTCTCTTCCTCAGGAGCCAGAATCTTGGCCTTGACATTGCAGGCTTGAGATTTATAGTTGGTTTTGGTAAAATGAGCCATAATCCTTTGTCTTTTTTGGGGGTGGGGGGGACTTCTCCCTGGTGGTCCTCCATGTGCTGTGGTGGGCATGGCCTTCGCCCCAGGCTCAGGGGGAGACCCCGGGCACCCAGCTGGGAAGTGCCTGCCCCGGGCCCGGTGTGGTCAGATATCAGCAATCCATCTCCAAGTGATGGTGACGGGGTAGGGGGAACTCAGATGAGTTTGGGGTGGGAACGTGCTCAGGTGAGCTCTGCCGTTGGGGGGCACGCTCAGGTGCACCCACCCTTGGGCAGCCCCTCCAGGCTCAGTGCAGTGTCAGACCTGTCCTGCCACGTACAGGGGTGAGAGGGAGAACATGAGAAACCAGGGTGTCCGAGGGAGATTCCTTATGCTTGTGTGTGAAAGCGAGTGTGTAACAGGGTGTGCGTGAGAAAACAAGGGTGAGAATTCCTGCGCTTGTGCATGAGAGCAAGTAACAGGGTCTGGGCCTGTGTGACGAGAGTGTGTGTGCCTGTGTGAGAGCATGTAAGGGTTTGAGGCGATCTGTGAGAGAGAGCATGTGAGCATGTGGCGTCTGTCAGGGTGGCACCAGGAGCGGCCCTGCCAACAACTCCCTTAGTCAAGTTGTGCAAGTGACTGTGGGATGAGAGGCTGCAGGGCCCCTGGGGCTGGGGGCAGACCCCTCCACAGCCGGGGAGAGCCAGCTGCCCCCCTCCCCGACCCCGCACACGCATCCTCTGTGGGCTCCTCATGCAAACATCAGGGGCAGGAGGGCTTTGCCTGAGCACTGCCTCCTCCCGCCCCATGTGTTTTTCCTTCTAGAATGTGTTGCTGACGAGGAAATGTACTAGGCCCGCCGTGCCCCCACCGCAGGGACCAGTGGAGGCATTTTAAGTGCATTTAAGACTGTTCTGCTCCCAATCACTGCCCAAGCCACAAATCCCTTTTGGCAGCAGTGAGCCCCCCATCACTCTGGATGTGGGGCTGAGCTTGGCAAGGCCGCAGCGAGGCAGCTCCGCTCTCCGGGCTGTGGAGCCTGTGACGGGGCTGACGTGGCTGCCCTGTGGGGTGAGCAGGAGTGCCAGGGTCCCGCTGTCCCTCGTCTCTGCCGGCCCCTGGACCGTGAGGTGTTGGGTGTGCATCACACCCGTGGCCACAATGGACATGCGGCCCCATCCTTCCTGCACGTCTGGGTGCAGCAGCCGGGTGTCTCAGCGAGGGTTGGCCCTGCCAGCTCTGCTCCCAGCACCCAGGTGCCACCAGACCCACCTGCCCCACCATCCGGAGCCCACAGTGTGGTCTGAGTGTGAGCGAGAGCTGGGCCCGGCTGTCACGTGGCGTCACCCCCCACACTCCCAGGGTAGGGGGAGGACACAGACCCCTGTCCCCAGTGGAGGAGGGTCCAGGTCACATGGGAAGGAGAGTGGGGGCCTGGGGTGCAGACTGGTCTTCGAGAGGTACCGCCTGCCCCTGGGGCCCCCACTGGGGCCATCACTGCCCCGAGAGTTTGGGGTCCCACCTGGCAGCCCCTCTAACCGTTAGCTGTCGGTGTGTGGCCATCTGCTGGGGTGGAGGGCAGCTGGACCACAGTGGGATCAGGGTGCCTGTGAGCCCCCCACCGTGGTGTCACACACCCAGGCTCCCCCAGGGCCACTGCCTTAACAGGGCCACGAGTGACCATCTCGTCATCTTTGGGGCCAGAAGCTCAGGCTGCCCCGAGACGCTGAACCCTGAGGGATGGCCCAGGGGGCACTGGCGGTGGACGGGGGTCCTGCTCCCAGTGGACACGGGGTGCCAGGTGGGGGCACGGCACGCTCCAGGCCCCTGTCTGAGGCCCCGGCTGTGGCCACTCCTGGGCCTGGCCCACTGTGCCCGGCAGCCGAGTACGTGGGTTAAGAGGGGAATCTGGAAAGACCACGTCCCACTCCCTAGTCCCCTGGCTTTCCGTTTGTGTGGCCTTGAGCTGCACTTCTGTTTGTGCAGCAGCGGTGGTGGCAGGGGCAAGCCCTAAGGGTCCGTGCTTGGCGGAGCTGTTCTCCCCAGTGGGGCAGAGGCCGGGGCAGTGCCCACTCCATGCCCACCTTGGGTGAAGGCTGTGGGAGCAGGACGTGGTAGGGAGCCCTTCTGCCTGTCCATCGGGGCAGCTAGATTAGGGTCCTCACGGCTTTGCCTGGCCCCCCGCAATGTCCAGTTCATAGCCTCCCACTCCGGATCTTCCTGGGGGTGTCAGGAACAAGGCTTGGGCGCTCCTCCTGGGTAGGCACCTTTCCCTGTGGCTGTGCCATTGTTGGGGGGCATTGACCTCTCCCTGAGTCCGTGCCCATGGCTGTGGACCCATCTGGTTGCTGAGAGTGAGGTCAGGCGGCCCTTCTGGCCTGGGCAGCCGTGGGCAGCCCCCACCATGTGGCAAGGGGAGGCTCCGGCATACCCCTCATGGGAAGTCACCGGAAGCCCGTTGGGGAGCCCTCCCTGTGCAGCAGCGGGTGGGGGACCCTCTGAAGCTGTCAGCTGCATCTTTAGGGCCTGTCTGGTCCCCACAGTCAGGAGTGCACATGCTTCTCCCCAGACAGGATCCCAGGGTGGGGGACTCGCTGGGGAGGGTCAGCCCCGGAGCATCCTGCACCCAGGCACACCCTGGGGTGCGCTGACCAGCACCATCAGCTGCCCTTTAGCAGGACACCCCAAGAATGCGCGTTCCCACACAGCAAGACTTCTGCCTCCCTGCTGTGTACAGACCATGAGCCCTGAGGCAGGCCCCAGTGCCAAGCAGAACTCGGTGGTCCCCGGGCTCCAGGGGGTGTGGGGGGGAGAGTCTGGGGGCACCACTTGTGTTCCCCGGTGCCCAGCTTGTCCATAGGAGCCCACTTGCCACGCTGCTTTCTCCAGAGAGATGCAGGCTGAGCCGGACTTTCCCCAGGCTGGCTGGATAAGGAAGGAGCCACGACCCAGGCTGGAAGCTTCCAGCTGCCCTGGGACAGAGGCCCTGCAGGAGCCCTTGAGGCCGCCTTCCCAGCCCAGCAGCTAGAATCCTCCCAGAACATTCCAGAGTGAGAGTAGCCTTCTGCTTTCTTACCACCTCACCACTTTGGGAACTCCTGTCGGTCCTGCCTGTTCTCTTTATTTGAGTCCAGTTGGCCTCAGATGGTTTTCCCAGCCTGGGTCCACTCCCAGAAGACCCCGGCCACCACAGGTGTGGGGTGGCCCTTGGACGGTGGTGCAGGGACCCCCAGGACCCCTGCAAGGGAGCAGGACTGCATTGAAAACACACTGACCAAGAAGATGATTCGGTCACACACTAATACAGACATCTAACACCTGCTCTACGTGCTGCTGTTTTTTTTGAGTGTGCATTGTAGAGTATATCTGCAGACTTTTAATGGTTCTTACCCATTTTTCGACTATCCATCTTTTTTAATTTTTTACTAATTGTTTACACTTTTTACAAAAACCAGTTTAATAAGCTCTCACATACCATCACCAGCTGTCACATGAGCAACATCTGCCTTTGTGTATAATTTATACCTCTGTGCTTACTTTTTTTTCATGCTTTTAGGAAAAATCCACATATGCTGAGATACACAAACCTTGGCTGTCTAGTTTTGGCCTTGGATACATCCGTGGGGCCCTGTGTGATGTGGAACCTTTCCATCTCCCCAAAAAGGTCCCTCCTGCCCCCTTTCCAGCAGCCGCCGCCCCTGCCCCCTGACAGGTGACCAGCCTGGTTCTTCTCAGCAGACATTAGTCTAGAATCACGCCCTGTATGTTCCCTCGTGCCTGGTGTTTCAGCTTGGCCTGACATCTGCGGGTGCCTGGGTCATTGAGTGTGTTGACAGCGTTTCCTTTTTATTGCTGAGGCGTGTTCCGTGGTGTGCCGGGGCCACAGGCTGTTTACCCACTCACCCCTCGAAGAACCTCTGGACTGTTTCCAGTTCTTGCTTTCTGTGGATAATTCTGGCATTTGTGACTAAGCTATTTGGAGAACATGTGTTTCCCTTTCTCGGATAAACGGAGCGGAATTGCTGGGCCCCGTGGTAGGTGCATGTTTCACTTTAGACCAGGATGCGTTCCAGCTGGTACAGCTGTGTCATTTGAAAACTCCAGCTCCAGCCACTTCTTCAGAGGAGCGTGTGAACACTGGGCTGGCGTGCGGCATGTGTGCTCAACAAGCTTGGGTGATGTAGTATGCTCTCGCAGCTATTTTATGGGCCCTCCTCTTCCTCCTTTTTATCCTTCTTCTTTAAAGCACGTTTTGTGCACTTTCAGCCTGTTTCCCTATTCAAATAACTGTGTTCATGTACCTGGAACTAAAGATGAGAAGATTCTAGTAAAGATGTGATTCGTTTATAAGGGGATTCTCCTGGCCCATTAGGCAGCCTTTAGCTGAGTGTTGGAGATGGTGGTCTGGCTGGAGCCTCTCCTGCAGGCTCAGTGCTGGGTCTGGGGGTGGGGGACAGGGGGACACCCCATCTTGTCCTCCCTCCTCATGCCCCCTCCCCGCTTGCTGCAGCCCCGCTGGGCCTCTACTTCTCGCGGGACACCTACTGGGAGAAGCTGTACGTGGGCCAGCCGGCCGGCATGCCCCTGCTGTACGTGCACGCCCTGCAGGACCTCCCTGGGGAGAGGGCCGCTTTCCGCCTGGGCTCGTACCTCTACGGGGCCTTCCGCTCGCGGCTGCATGAGAACGACTGGATCCGCATCCAGGAGGACACGGGCCTGGTCTACCTTAACCAGAGCCTGGACCAGAGCGCCTGGGAGAAGCTCAGCGTCCACAGTGAGTGATCACCCCGGTGACCCCCAGGCCCCTTCCCCGGGTCTCGGCCTCACAAGGGCTCCGGTTACAACTGCCTGTGTGTTAGGGCACAGGGCACAGGGAGGGTGGCCTGGCTGTGTCCAGCATGGCAAGGGAGTCAGGGCATGTTTGGGGGCTGTGGGCAACCCTTGGGCTTTCTGAGGCTGGTTTTGGAGAATGCACCTGCATGATTGGGTGCCCTCAGCCCTCTCTGGTTGGGAGGCATGGGTTAAGAGGAGCCGGAAGACCCCTAGAGTTGATCTAGCAAATGTCTTTAAGCTTGCTGGAGGAGCAGCAGTTCCCTGTTGGCAGCAAGAGGCACGTAGCACCCAGCAGGGACCATGGCTGCCCAGGTAGCCTGGAGAGGAGCAGAGGGGGGAGGCCTGGGCGAGCTCCATGGAGCAGGGCTCAGCACCTGGTCGAGGCTGCATGGGGCGCTGGCACGGTGGGCTGGGGCAGGGCAGAGCTCTGCTGTGGACGTGGATGGCAGGGTGACCTCCTGGGAGCACCATGCTCTGTTCTGCCAACAAGATGCAGTCGCCAAGCCCAAGAGAGTGGAGGGGAGCTGCCCACTGTGGGGCACAGACACTGTGCCAGCCTGCATGCCCAGGTGGTCAGAGTCCCCACAAGGGCCCTGCTGGGATAGGGGAGGCTCCCCTCCAGGGAGCACTCATTCACTCACTCATCCCACCCTCAGCATCCTGAGCTCCCAGAGGGGAATTTAAGGGACTCGAGTCTTCCTTGGCTGGAGGCCAGAGGGGAATCTGCTGTAAGAAACAAAACACAGGGGCCTGTTGTTAAAATCTCTGATCCATTGTGATCTGAGAGGGGCCCACGTACCAGGCAAGGTCCAGTCAGGAAAGAGAAGCCACTCAGTAAACTGATCAGGGAAATTTTACTATCAGGCATGATTAACACAGCAGGGGACTGAGGAAGAGCTCACGAACACAGGAATAGAAGCTGTAAGGAGAAGCCTCTACCCTGGGACCCCCAAGGAAGGGCCCCCTCCCCAGCTGAGATCCAGAATACTTCTTAGGAGGGGGTGCAGGCACGGCTTGCTGAGTGGTGGGAGTGGTGCTGTGGTGCCATGCTGATGGAACTTGCTGGAAGTTAGCAGGTGCCCCAGGGAAGTCTGCTTGTGGGCTGAGTCTTAGCAGAGATGCTCCAAGACAAAAATCCTGGGGCAGGGGCTGCTGGCCCCCACGGGGGGATTGGTGCTGGGGATGCTGCCCACGGGCAGGAGGTGCCACACCTCAGGGTACTTGTGTGGGGGGCGCGAGGGGCCATCTTCAAGGAGGGGGGCCCTTGAGCAGAGATGCAAAGAGGAGAAGCTGGCCTGTGCCGCCCCCGCTGAGCCCCCAGGCAGTAGGAAGCGTGCTAGTTCTGGTGGAGAACCTGCTCCTCCCCGGCCGCCCCCAGCCCTGACGCCCCCTCTCCTTGCAGACGGGGGCTTCCCCCTGCTCACCGTGCACCTGCAGGTCTTCCTGGCGCCCGCGTCCGCGCGCGAGGGTGAGTGCCAGTGGCCGGCCTGCGCCCGCGTCTACTTCTCCTTCATCAACGCCTCGTTCCCCGCCTGCGAGTCCCTGCAGCCCCGGCAGCTCTGCTTCCCCGAGAGGGGCCTCTCCTTCCGCATCCGCGAGAACCGGCCGCCCGGCACCTTCCACCAGTTCCGCCCGCTGCCGGTGCTGTTCCTGTGCCCCAACGTCAGCGCCACCTACCGGCTCCAGGGCGGTGAGTGCGCGCGGTGCGGCGCCCGGATCCCCGACGGCCCCGGGCCCCGACTCCTCGCCACGCCGCTGCTCGTTTACCGCTGAGAACGCGCTTCCCAGCGCCCCCTCCCCACGGGCCCGGCTGCCCTCAGAGCTAAAGCTGCCCACGCGGAGCCTCTCAGAGGGGAGAGGTGGGAAGAAAGCCCCAGGGGCGTGGGAGGGAAGTGTGCAGGGTTCGGGGGCAAGGAGCCATGCGGGACAGGACAGGGGACCAGGGCAGGTGAGGGGAGTCACCTTCCCTTCTGTCCTCTGGGGACATGCAGGCTGCATAAGGCCTCGGAGCAGGGGCGACAGGACCAGAGTTGGGTTTAAAAGGACTATCTGGTTACCATGTGAGGGAGGATCTGCGATGGGGAGGTCCTGGGTGGAAGCCACTCCCGGGAGACAGCTGGAGGTTAGGAAAGAAATCCCTTAGGACCAGGGGGAGGCTTCCAAGGCAGACCCTACAGAATTTCCTGCCAGGGGGATGTTGAGGGACAGAGGACCAAGTGGGGTTCCAAGGAGGTCAAGGCTTGAGATGCTCCCCTGGGGGCTGGGGGGTGGGCATGGGGCTAGGACCCCATAGAAGGTGCAGGGAGGGCAGCAGGGCCGCCGCTGGAGGAGCAGTGCCAGGTTTAGCACACAGGAACATGAAGAAGACGTGAAGGAGAACGCAAACACAGCACCCTCAGCATCCTTTCCTCTACCCTGGGGCAGGGATGAATGTCTCCGTGCAAGGTTATCAGCAAAGCCTCCGGTTTTGCATGCTGTCTTTTCTTTTTAAACAAAAAAATGACATAATTAAATGTTAAAACATCTGTTAAACTCTTTTTGTAATCATAAACACACACACACACACACACACACACACACACGAAAATGTATCATATGCCTTCTCCCAGCTGCCACTGATTCTGTGGTTCTGAGCTGAGAGGACCGTGTGGTCACCTGTGGGTGGCACTGACTGCCCCTGCCCTGAGGAGGGGTCTGCAGTGTGCTCACCTTCTCTGCACTGTTTCTTCAGGGTCCCCAGGGTGGTGGGGCTCTGCCCATCCCCCACCCACTCTCCACCCCCTATGCCCCCAGAAACGAGGAAGGACAGTCCTGACCTGAAGCAAGCTAATTAAGCCATGATCCTCCCATCTTAATTGAGGAAACTGAGGCATGGAGAGACCAAAGAGCAGCCTGAGGCCATCCAGTCAGGAGGTGGTAGAGCAGGGATGAAAACCCAAGCAGCCACGAAAC
Organism: Bradypus variegatus; assembly: GCA_004027775.1. Taxonomy (NCBI): domain Eukaryota; kingdom Metazoa; phylum Chordata; class Mammalia; order Pilosa; family Bradypodidae; genus Bradypus; species Bradypus variegatus. The sequence continues at coordinate 3,537 of PVKY010002653.1, read as the reverse complement.
ACCTGTGTGCTAACTTCTTCCAATAGTATACCCTGTCCTCCACGTTCGTTTTCCATCAACTTAATTTCTTCCTTTTTTGCCTTTGTTTCTCATGTTGGTGAAAATGAGCACATGTTGCTTCCATAATTTCCAATAATTCCTAACATTATTTTTTCAAAACCACCAAATGCCGGAGCAGGATCTCTGGGCTTGCAACCTAGAGAGGGAGGAGGACAGGAAGAGGTTCAATTTTTGGCATCAACCCGTGCCCCCTCCCCCTCCTTACAGGTGCCCACCCCGGAGAGGGTACAGTTCCCTTCCAGCTGCCAAAATCACTGGTCCCCAAGGGCTAGGGCGGGCACAGGCTTTGGACACCAAGTACTGGGTTGCCAGAGACACCCCCTCCCCCAGGCGGTCTCTGCTCATGGGTCCCGTTGGGGGTGGGCTTGGTGGTCGCTGGGAGCCTCGCGAGGAGCGGGTGTGCTGGGGAGAGCTCCCCGGGGAAGGCAGCCCCGCATCCCGCCCGGGATGCCCGTGTCACGCCGGCACGCCCGCTCTGCTGGCCCCAGGTGAGAGCCTGCCCTTCCGCTGCGCCCCGGACAGCCTGGAGGTGAGCACGCGCTGGGTGCTGGACCGCGAGCAGCGCGAGAAGTACGAGCTGGTGGCGGTGTGCACAGTGCGGGCCGGCGAGCGGGAGGAGGAGGTGATGGTGCCCTTCCCCGTGACCGTGTATGACGAGGACGACTCGCCGCCCACCTTCCCCGGTGGCAAGGACACCGCCAGCGCCACGGTGGAGTTTAAGCGCAAAGAGGTGCGCGTCCGTTCACGCATGCGTGCGCGTCGGTGGCCACCTCTGCGTCCCTCTTGTTGTCCTCCTCTGTTCATCTGTCTGTGTGGCCACCCGAATGCATTTATTCGTTCGTTGGTGCGTCCATCTGTCTGTCGGGGGCGGAGCTGCCTCCAGGACGGGGGCTGAGGCACACAGCAGGCCCTTGACTCTGGAGACTGTGCATGGGGTCCCTGAGTCGCCCCCGGTGTCTGACCGGTGCAGGGGACTGTGGGCGCCTGTGCGCCGGCCTTGCCCCACGGCCCGGACGCGGCCCCCACGCCACCGTCCTTGGAGCTCAGGGGTGTCCCGCGGGCAGGAGTGCGCCCCGGGGCTGGGAGCGGTTGTGACGCGGCGGTCCGCGGGACCTGAGGTTGCCGGAGGATCGCCTAGGGATGGGAGCGAGGCGGGCGGGACTCACACCCCACCTCCTGGGCTGGGTTGTGGCCCAAGAGGCTGAGGGCTCCGTCTGCCCCTCCAGGGCTCTCTGGCCATGCAGGGTGGAGCGTCACCGCCACCTGCTGGCCGCGGGCCGTCCTGCAGCCAGACCCGCCAGCTCTGGCTCCTGTGTGACATTTGTCTGTCTCTCTGGGTACCCCCAGGGCAGGCTTAGTGGATGATGCAGAGGGTGGGAGGAAAGCCTATCTCATGGGACAAGGCTGTGGGAGCCTGGAAGGGCTGCCTCGAGGGTGACAGCAGCCACAGCATGCAGTGGTGCTCTGTCTCCCTGAGCCTTCCTCCCGGCATAGGAAGATGCTTTGAGGACATTCTGGTGTCCTCATCTCTCACTCTGACTTGTGCACACTCCTCAGCCACCCTGAAATCCCATTTTCTGAGCTTTTTGGCAAAATGGGGATGACCACTTTGCTCTACGGGGCAGTCCCTCCTTCCCACCCCCACCCCCGTGACCAGCACTGTCCCCCTGCAGGGCACCGTGTTGGCCACACTGCGAGTCTTCGATGCAGATGTGGTGCCAGCCTCTGGGGAGCTCCCGCGGCGGTACACCAACACGCTGCTGTCCGAAGACCCCTGGGCCCGCCAGTCCTTCCGCGTGGAGCACGTGCCCAACGAGACCCTGGCCCAGGCCAACGGCAGCTTTGTGCGGGCCACAGTGCACGACTACAGTAAGGGGCCAGCCCCGGGCCCACCAGCAGCTAGTGCCCAAAGGCTCCCCTGTCCTCCTCCCCCCTGGCTTTCCTGGGGTCACCTTCCAAACTCTCACCGGGAGAGAGTTCTTCTGGGGGTTGCTTCTAGGGGACTGTCAGGCAGGCAGGAGTCTCAGCCCCATTCTGCCTGGCCTGATCCTGTTTGTTCCTCAGCTACCCCACCCCCCACCCAGGGTGGACCCCATCCCTGCCTCAGCATTGTGTACACAGCATGAACCACCTGCCAGCTTAGTCTCAGCTAAACTAGTGCACAGACAGGGCACACAGCTGTTACAGAAACGTGTGTTCCTGGGGTACGCCGGCTGCTGCTGCAGTGGGGTGGGTGTCTCTCATTCTCTGTTGAGTCCATGGTTCTGACCTCAGCCCCAGCCCCCGGCCCCCACCGGCCTGCTCTCTGCACACCCTGCAGCAGGGGGAAGCACGTCTGTGCGTCTGCACAGGAGACACGCAGAGGGCATGGGGAGGGGTGTAGGCCCAGGCTGCTTGGTAACCATCTGCGCCACCCCCACCTGCACCCCCAGGACTGGTCCTCAACCGGAGCCTGCCCATCTCAGAGAACCGCACCCTGCAGCTGGCCATGCTGGTCAATGACTCGGACTTCCAGGGCCCGGGGGACAGCGTCCTCCTCCTGCACTTCAACGTGTCCGTGCTGCCTGTCAGCCTGCGCTTCCCTGGTGCCTATGCCTTTCCTGTGAGCAGGAGGGCCCGCCGCTTTGCCCAGGTAAGCCCCTGGCTGCTGCCTGCCTGGGTGGGGATGGTTGGGGGGTGCCCCTGGCTGGGTGCTCCGTAGCCTCTGTTTAGCAGATTGTCAGCAGGTCTGGTGTGGACGATGCCCTCTCCCTGACCTGACCAGCCCTCGGAGCTGGCCTGGGACAAGACCAGGCAGGGCCACCTGGGACCCCAGGGGGCTGCTCCCAGACCAGGTACAAGGATGAACAGGTGGGGCACAGGGCCACAGGGCTGGGGTTCAGGGCTGCTGGGGCAGGGGTGCAGGGCTGGGGCCAGGGCTGGTGGGGCTGGGCTAGGGCAGGCAGCAGAAAGGCACAGGGCCAGGGCTCAGGGCTGCAGGGCTGGGGCACAGGGCTGGCTGGACAGGGGCAGCGGGGTGAGAAGGGGGCCCCAGAAGCCAGGAAGCAGTAGCAACAGTCAGGGCTAGTGCTCCCTTCAGGCCCCTTTCTTTTGCACTCTGAATACTTTTGTATTTTTAAAACTTGTTTTGTACTGACGTAAAAGCTGTGCCTAATGAACCTATGTATCCTGCCCTGTAAAGAGATTAAGTGAAAAAGGTGTTTGCGGAAGCTTGGATCTCACGTGACTCCATTTGTGCAAAAACTAATCTTCTAGATGGGAATTTGCAAGCATGTAAGCAGAGATAGCAGCAAATGTGGCTTGCTCTGGAGAGGAAGGCAGGAAAGATTCTGTTCTAGTTTGCTAATGCTGCCAGGATGCAAAACACCAGAAATGGATTGGCTTTTATAAAAGGGGTTTTATTTGGTTACACAGTTACAGTCTTAAGGCCATAAACTATCCAAAGTAATGCATCAGCAATCGAGTACCTTCACTGGA
>PVKY010002652.1:0-24667 GCA_004027775.1 Bradypus variegatus | reverse complement strand
TTTGATGCCGGTATGGTGGCTGTAGTATTTAAGACCTGTGCATTTCTTCTTTTTCTTCCCCGTGCTTCCAGATAAAATGGGCCATTTATGTATATTTTTGTTCACAGTATTTTTCTGTGTTTGCTTTTAGATTTTTCTGTGTTGGCTTAAAAAGATACTGCTAAATGTTATTCTTCTGTTTATTGATTGGGTAGAATTAGGGTGTTTAATTGATCCGCCTCTCTTTGCCTTAGTGAGCATGATGTTTGAGGAGTGCTCTCCACGTGGCCCCTTTATCCTCTGCTTCTAAAGGAGGCAGGGGAGCAAGAGGTCCTGCCAGCCACCCCTGCTCCCCACTGCCTCACCCCATGGTGCAGCCAGGCTTGAGGTGGAGCGGGACTCACTGGTTTAGTATCAGGTTCATTTGTTCTCCAGCTGTTACCAGCTAGCAGTCCTTTATGTACTGTGCTTTTTTAAAAGTGATTCCTTTGAAGCATATTTTCTGTTTTGTTTTGTTTTGTTTTGTTTTCAGAAATCTGTCTAAACTATAGTCACAAGGATTCTAATTTTAGAATAGAATTTCCAAAAAAACTGATTAACCATTATTTCTGAGCTGAAATGTTTCTTTCATTATCCTTTTTCATTGGGGAAAATTTGAAGCCATCCTTATTTTATAAAAAATGTGTTTGGAAATGATCAGCACTATTGTTGAATGTTGCTTTTTGGCTATCGATTCCTATTTTCTATCCCTAATTCTTTTCTTTTTTTTCTTGGTTGCAAAAGCTGAGGTCATTTTTGCAAGTAAGGAAATACAGTCTGGATCTGGCCTCTTTGATCCTGTATGCCTATCAGCTTAGTACAGCTCTTGCCTATCTAGAGAGCAAAAGATTTGTACACAGGTAAGATACATTTACAGAACTGTTAAGTAAGAAACTGGTAAGGCCATGACCTCCTGAGCAGGGCAGGCTGGGGTGGAGGGAAGAGCTACTGTGCACTGTAGATCCCTTTGTACCATTTGTATCTGGAAAACTGGGCCACATCAGGTCCCCCCAAGTGAAGGACTTCCTATTGCACATTGGCACAGCTATGGAAAGAATTTTCCACACTTGGAGTTTGAAGCATCTTATGATAATTTCATGTCATTTATTCATTCAACAATTACTGTCGAGACGCCGTTCTTGACACTAGTGCAGTGGACGTGTGGAAATATTCGCTAAAACAGACAACATCCTGGGACTCGCCAGTAGACTACAGTGTCATAGCGACGTCTGTTGGCTTTCTGCAGAATTTCTTTTTATAGTCTGGGTCTCTGGGGTTCGAATGCAAGCCAAAAAAAAAAAAAAATTTGTTTGATAAATAATTGTGTTAAAGTTTTGTTGTCCTCAAAGACTTTCCCAGCATTAAACTGCATCAGCAGGTCTTTTAGAAGTGTTCAGAAAGCTTTTTTTTCTTTGTTTGAAATGGCACTTTTGAATTGCTGTCAGTTTAATGCAGCAGGCAAGACAATTTTATGAATTAAGAAGCATTTCCTTATTTGCAAATCAGCTTGGCTGCTGTTCAAATTCGTCATTGTGTTAATGAACAAATATGTGCCAAAATATATTTGAAGTAAAATAATAAAAGTATTTTTTAACACATATAAATCTCTTTGCACTGTCTATAAGCCCACTTTTATAGGTTGTAGAAGTATGTGTTTATGTAATAGAGATGCATCTGTGGGATTGTTTTTCTTGTGTTAAAATTTATTGTCCCAAATTCTTTCTTATCAGGGACATTGCTGCTCGGAATGTTCTGGTTTCCTCCACGGATTGTGTAAAATTAGGAGACTTCGGATTATCCCGATATATGGAAGACAGTACTTACTACAAAGGTAAGAAATCAAAGCAATAAATAACAATAGGCACAGAATCTTTAATGTGTTTTTAATTATAAAAAATATTTTGTGTTCTGATATGCTCAGCTGATTTCTGACAAGGTTGCACAATCAGTGGAGGATGGCACTCTTAGAGCTGGACAGACATAGGCGAAACTCCACCTGAACCTCATACCACAAAAATCAACTCAAAACAGATCACAGACTTAATTATAAAACGTAAAACTTCTAGGAAAAAACAGAGTAGTAAATCTTCAGGATGTAAGGCTAGGCAAGGAGTCCTTGTATTTGACAGCAAAATCTTAATCAATAAAAGGGGAAAAATTAATAAATTGAGACTAATCAAAATTTTAAATGTTTGTTCTGCAAAAGACCCTGGTAAGAGAATGCAAAAACAAGCTAGAACAGGAGAAAATATTTACAAACCACATATCCAACAAAGGAATAGTATCTAAAATGTGGAAAGAGCTATCAAAACTCAGTAGATACAATAAATTAGAAAATGGTCAGAAGACAAAGACTGACATTTCCCTGAAGAGGATGTCCAGACGGCAGATGAGCCTGTGAAGGGATGGGCATCATCATCCTCATCCATCAGGGAAATGCAAATTAAAATCACAGTGAGAAAGCACTGCACAGTTATGAGAAGGGATACCGTAAAAAACAGTGACGGCACTCAGTGCTGGTGAGGGGCAGAGAACTGGATCTCTTCTACATTGTTGGTGGGAATGTGAAATGGCACAGTCCCTCTGGAAAACAGTTTGGCAGTGTCTTAGAAAACTAAACATGCAACAGCCATTTAGCCCAGCAGTTGCACTCCTGGGCATCTATCCCAGTAAAACAGAAACTTATGTTCATACAAAAACCTATACTCAAGTGTTCATGGCATCTTTATTTATAATATATTATAATTATTTATAATTTCCCCCAAAATGCAATCAGCCCACATGTCCTCCATCAGGTAAATGGTTGGACACGTCACTACAGGTGGAGTTGGGAGCATCAGCTTGGTGAAGAAGAGCTGACTGATAAATCTCTATCTGCTGGCTCCAGCAACTTTGATCTATTAGTTTTTTAACTGAAATCTAGCTCATGTGATTTTTTTCATTAATTTTACCAATCTTGGAGACAGATTTATTTGGTTGATCAAATTATTGAGCAAATATTTTTATTTGCATTAAGTTTTCTTTATTCCTAGAACTTCGGCTGAAATTTGAATTAGTAAATCCATATTATGCTACTAATATTTGTATTGCCAGCCCTTTTACAAAGGCCAGTGTCTTTCTCAGTGCAGTTTTTATATTGCAGCAAATTGAGCCCACATTTTTACAGATAGAACCAGTTTCTTTTACTGTATCCTATAGCTTGTAACTATTCTCTTTCCATATACTTTCTGTATACTATAGCCTGTAAATATTTTTACAGTGATCCTTTGTTATAGGGGAAAATACTTTTGTTATTTACTTAATCATTTAATGTAAAAATGACCAGGTCAGCCTACCACTAATTATAATTATTTTAAAAAACAGTTCATATGCAACTAAAATCTTAACTATTCCAAGTCCTAGAATTCTAGCTGAGAGTAAAATTCCAAATGATAAGTGACCAAGATTTCACATCACTTAAATGTTTAACATGAGCTGTTGACAAATTCATGTAAATATTACCATCTTAGAAAAGTCAGTAAGTACAAGTTCCATTTGACTATGGAGAAATAATTTTCCTTTAAATGTTGTTTCTTTCTAAGAATTCAGAGCACAATTGTGAAGTGGTTTGATTTGAATTAATCAGACTATGTGACCTCGACTGTTACTGAAGGGAAATGGAAAGAAATTGAAACTTATCTGTCTCCTGATGACAAGTCTTTGGAGGCTCCTCATTTTTTACCATAGAAAGTCCAGATTCCTCAACAGGCTGAGAGAGAACCCAGCCTCCTGAGACAGAGCTCCAGGCCCCTCCCTCCTTGGCAGCTGTGGCCCCTCTTGGCCGGCACCCCTGCCAGCTCCTCCCCTCGAGAGCTCCCCGGCACCTGTGCCATTCACTGTCCCCCTACCCCTCTGGCCCGTGGCATGTCTGGAACATCTGTTTTACCCCCTAATTGTATTTGGGTATGAGAATTCCCTGGAAAAAGTATCTTTGGGCTGGTCGCCTTGGTAACTCAAAGACTGAAGGGGTGTCTGGGTGTGGGCTGTTTCCCTCTCTGGCCCCTTATTTCTTAGGCCTCCAAAGGAGGGTGGCTTCAGCCTTTCCTTCCAAAGCAGGCTCTTTCAGTCCATCGCCAGCACCTCCTCTTGTGCATCGAGGAAGGTGCATTGCAGCAGGCCCCTGGGAAAGCAGGGCTTCCAACCGAAAGTTAGGATGTTTCGGTAAATTGTGAAATCTTACCTAACAGAGCTGCCGGCTCATTCCTCTCCTTAGCCAGGGCCCTCTCTTCTCCCTGCTGCCACCTCTCCAGAAGGAAGGACCTTGGGGCTCGATTTCCCTAACCCCTCTAATCGCTCGTCTCCCCCAAAAGACCTCAAAAAAAAATGAAAAGCCACTCTGCCAAAGGTGCAGAAGATCCAAATGGTCATATAATTAAAGGTTTTTTTTTAATACTAAAACTTCGGCTAGCTGTCTGTAAGTGTTATATCCCTAGGCAGATAACAGGAAAATTATTTTCTAAAACTTGTCTTCTAGCTTCCAAAGGAAAATTGCCTATTAAATGGATGGCTCCAGAGTCTATCAATTTTCGACGTTTTACCTCAGCTAGTGATGTATGGATGTTTGGTGAGTGTTAAATTTCCTATATTCCATAAAATAAACTTATTACTGCCTCTTTTTAGAATATATAGGTTGGTTTGCCTTCTCTTTAAACCGGCTTCCTCATGGGCTCCCTGGGCACTGAGTCAATGGGCGTGTACTGTGCCCAGGTTTGAGGCATGGGCCCCAGAAGGCTCCGCCGTCCCGACTCTCCTGCTCCTCTGGCAGCATCCTCTCTGGTCCCTTTTGTTCTTCCTCCCTCACCAGGGAGGCCTCTTGTCTACATTTTTATTCCTCTCCTCATCGCCTTTGCTGTCTCGTTCATTCCTTTTATGTTAATATGTTAACTTTATCTCAAGCCTTAGTTTTAGTTCCCAGGCTGCTGAAAGCAGATTCCATGAAATGGGTTGACTTAATGACTGAGGAAAGTGTCCAAATCAAGACATTGTCAAGCAATGCTTTCTTCCCAGAGACAGGCTGCTGGCGATCCCTGGCTCCTCCGCCACACGGCCAGACGTGCGGAGCCGTCTGCTGGGCTCCTCCTTCTCCTTCAGGTTTCCTTGCTTTCGGCTGTTTGCTTCCCTGACTTCCTGTCCCCCCCGCCCCCACCTTCTCCAATAAGAGGATTAAGACCCATCCTGAATGAGGTGGGTCTCACCCTAACTGAAGCAGCCTTGTCATCAGGTCCTACTTACAAGGAGTTCATACCCACCAGAATGGATTGGTCTTAAGAACATTGGTTTCTGGGGTATACACAGCTCCAGACCACCACCCCACAGAATTGTACCTAATATCTTTATTCTGGACCTGGCCTCCTTCCTGAATGTCTCAGGACTTCCCTTAGGACCTCGTTTTCTGTTGTTTCCACTTCTCTGAGGGCCTTCACACCTGCACCGAACCAGGCCTCCTTTTTTTCTAATTCTTTCTTTTTCCTTCCTTCCTTCTTTCCTTTTTAATTTTAAATGTAGATTATTGCAGTACCTCCCAACTGGTGTAAAATTGTGGACATAATTCAGTCTACACTACTTTACTTAAACTGCTTCATCCAAAATTTTAAATTACTGTTTTTAATAGGGATGACCCCCCATCCCCCTCGTGCCTTTCCTGGATGTGTTATTCCTTCCACCAGGAGTGCCCTCTCCTTACACCTCCCCCTGACCGATTGGAGTCTGGTTCACCTTTAGTGTCACCTCTTCTGTGACTAGACAGGCCCTCCCTCTGCTGGCGCTCCCGTGTGCTCTGCCTGTCATGGTGTTCGCGTGTCACTTACACAATGGTCTTGTGGGCATGTTTTCCTGCTGGATCATAAACCACCTCACAGGAGATAGCCTGTTAGATTGACATGGCTTTGTTCTTTTTCCTGTGAATAAAAATAACCTGAAGTCTATCAAGTAGGCATTCTCATTTTCTCTTCTGTTTACTTAACTGCTGATTTTTAATAACCATTTAGTGCTCTGATTTTAGTTAAGAGAATGAACTTTTGAGTAAAACAGGAAATGGCATGACAATTAGAAAGGCTTTGAAGTCACATTGATGTGGTTTGAATCCCAAGAGCTCCCTTATCAGCTGTGTAACCTTTAGAATAAGGTACTTATCCTCTCAAGGAAGTTTCCTGCTTCAGAGATCCTAAGATGCCCATCTTTTCACATTTCAGCAGTGCTGGGACTCTAGAGTGGGTCTTAATATCACAGGCATTTTACAGTTAGTGTGTGTTGGGGTGTTTTTATGGCGTTGTCCTTGCCTGCATGCCTGTGAACTTTGTCAGTTTTGTTCATATTTTTGTTGCTTTCATGTCTCAATGAGTTTAAAAGAGCTCTTTTGACAAAAATAAAATAAAAATTCTGAGAAGTTAAAGAATAGGATTGTATCATGGGTCTGTGGACAACATTTTCTACCTTTTTTTGGTTATATAAAATAGTAGTGTATCTTATGATTGCTGTCATCTTGGATGTGAAAAAATACAGTAAAGCAGGGTTATGGCAAGGATTAAGGGTGATATATATATAAACATTTCAAAGACCTGTGCCAGGGACATAGTAGGCCTTCAAGAAATAAAAGCCAGGTGTGCTATTATTACCGACAGAGTTGTCATTTCTGGTAACACAGAACTAAGACATTTTTTTTTATTTGAGTTATTTACTGAAATTGTTGAACTTTTGGCTTATTTCAGAATCGAATTCACATTAGTGTAGTATATTGTGCTTTGAAACAGACACCTTTCTAGGTGCTGAAGATGTAAAAATAAAAGTCATAGTTTCCCCTTCAAGGGACTAGTTGTACAGTGTAAGTTTTATAATACAAAAGGATATGCAGTGACGGTAACTTTGCCCAGAGGATTATGAGGAAAAGCATTGTGGGAGAACTCAGCATTGCAAGGCGGCTAAAAAGAGGAGCGTTTGCAAAGAAGCAAATAAAAGGACATTGAACACAGAGAACTCGACACAAGCAAAGGCATGTCTGTGGCGTGTTCAAGAGGCACCAGTAAGTCCAGCAGCAGTGAGGTGAAGCTAAGAGAGAAACGGTCTGCTCTTCTGCCAGCCTGGCCGGCCCCCTCGCTCTTTCCTTTCCATTGCATTAGGAGGCCATCATTCTCAGTGTGTTATTTTAAAGGTGAATTGTTGAGAGTCATTCAGAAGATACTGAGAAAGTGTTTGATTTCCCAAGGGTAGTGTGCAACTGAATTTCTTGAAGTCACAGAAACATTGTGGCATTTGCAGACCAGCTCATTGTAACCCAGAGAAACCACAATTTTCCTATGGGGAAAAATAGTAACTTTTTAGTAGATAAATCAGATAATAATGCCACTGTGCATCCTAGGCCAGGGTGGCCCGCATTGTACGTAAAGGCATCTGAGTTTTCTGGCCTTTCAGGATTTCCTTTGTTGGGCCGCAGGGCAGCTGCTGTCACTTTAAGCAGGCCAAGTTAGGCAGTGTACTGAAGTGGGAGAAAAGCCTAAGATTCACTCAGCTTTTCTCAAACTGCCACTGTAGCTGACAGGCCATTTTCTAATATAGGATTTTCAGAGAAATAAGCCTCTTGGAAAAATGATGACTTTTTCCTTGATGGTAATTCAACATTTCATTATTTGTGACATATTAAATTAGTATTGCTTTTCTTATTGTATAATAGAGCTAACTGAATGCTACTTTGGTTAGATGTTTGCCCCAAATCATCCAGCTGCTACTCTGGTGCCAGCTGTAGAGTTATTCCTGAGACATAGGAGGTACAGTCTTCAGGCTAAAGTCATGGATATTTTTCCATTCCCACTTCACAGGTGTGTGTATGTGGGAGATACTGATGCACGGTGTGAAGCCTTTTCAAGGAGTGAAGAACAACGATGTGATCGGACGCATTGAAAATGGAGAAAGATTGCCAATGCCTCCAAACTGCCCTCCTACCCTCTACAGCCTTATGACAAAGTGCTGGGCCTACGACCCCAGCCGGCGGCCCAGGTTCACTGAACTTAAAGCCCAGCTCAGGTAGGAGGTGTGGGGAGAGGGCTGGGTGGGGATCAGGTGCATGCTGCTTCTCCTTTGCCATAGCAGCTTATCAAGGGCATTTTATCAGTATGCATTAGGCTAGTTCTTATGCAAACATGGTTATTTTTAAACTCGTTTGTGTTTCTTTGCACCTTGCTAGAGTCCTAAGTAAATTATATCTTAAAATCTTAACAAAGTTCAAGTCGTGATTAGATCCCTCTGCCTAGTTTCTGACTGACATAGCATGGCTGCCAAGACCCACGCTCATCTGGTCCCTCCTTAGCTCTCCGCTCTCCTCCTGCGTCCCCTTCCTCTCCCTGAAACACTGTGCTCCAGCATACCTCCCTCCTCACGATTCTCCCTTCACAGCTCCCTGCCTTTCCCAGGCCGTCTCCTCTCCCAGAAAGGCCTTTCCCCACTTTGCCACCTGGTGCACTCCTAGTCAGGCTTCAGAATCCCACTCAGGTGTAAGCTCCTTCCAGAAGCTTCCCAGTCAGCCCCTCCCCAAAGAGACAGCCACTCCGTTGGCAGTTTGAAGACTTCCGTATTGCCTGTTTGACTGCCATTTTTTGAGCCCCAAAGCATAGGAGGTCACAGTCCCCTGGAGGGATGCACACAAGGACTGCTTAGTGTTTCACGCCACTCAGATGCGAGTCTGCACAGGGTCTGCCTTCTTCCTGTTTGGGAGAGTTTCTTGCCTGAAGTGCTTGGTAGGCCTCAGCTGTGTCTTACTGTTTCTCTATCCCTGGGGCTGAGCTTAGGGCCTGGCACCTCAATAAACATTTGTTGAATTGAATTGAATTAGAATCTAAATTGAGACTTAATACTTTAATAAACAAAATATTTTAATAGAACACATGGTCATGGGGAGCTTAATGGCTGAATCAAACCACCACCATGGTTTATTCTGTGCTGTACTCCTTGTTCTTACAACTTCAGTCCTTTCCTGGTTGTAAGTGAAGTTTGTTGGTTGGTTGGCTTTTCCTTAACTTGCTGAATTTTAGTCTTTTCCATAAAAATCACCAGGTAGACCAAAAGACCTGGAATGCTCATCTAGCCCAAGCTTCTCACCCAGTGCTGAAACGCCCTCTGCACCTCCTCTCGCCCCGCCTGCTGGTTAGGCAGCTGAGCCGGCGAGTCAGGGAGAACTCCCAAGGAACACCTGAAACCAGGGGTAGAAGCAGAAGGGGTTCGTTCCCTCAGCAGGTATTTGCTGAGCACCCACTCTGTTCTAAGTTGGGCTCTGTGGATTCCACAGTGAGTCAAGCAAAGTCCCTGCCCCCAGAGAGCTGCAGCCCATGGATGAGAGGGGATGACTCTGTACCCCAGTGTGGAGCGCTGGGTAGGGCCACGAACCAGGGCACAGCCCTGCTCCCCTTTCATGCGATGGCTCTTCAGATGCTTTACACAGCTCCCTTATCTCTGCATTTCCTTCAAGTTCAAAATCTCCAGTTGCTTAGTTTATTGTCATATAACATGTGTTTTCCACTATGAGAGCAGGTTTTTGAAAACACTTTATTTCATGTTTGCTCATCAGTTATTTTGTTCCTCCTAGACATTTCCTTGGCATTTAACAGCTCCTGTCCTTGAAATCTTCCCTCTCTGGCACCAGTTCTCTCAGCCCCTCCCCAGCATCTCCTTCACCACAGGGACTTGCTGACCTTCCACCAAGTTCCCGCCTGCTGCCTCTTTTCTCTCAGTGTGCCTCCTGACTCACCTTACCCATTCATGTGCCTCTTCGTCTCACCTCTGTGTGTCTTTAGCTTCAGTCCTGCCCTTTTCTCACAAGTCCCCGACCTACATTTTAAATTACAGGCAGGACTTCAGGTGTCACCCTCTCCTCCCCTCCTGCAGGCTGTGCTGGTGCCCTCCTTGCCTTCTTCTCCTGGGTGGCATCCAGAATTCCTCCCCAGCAGCTGCAGCACCGTTCCCTCCTCACTGTTCCCTCCACACTCTTCTCCTAGCCACCTGCCTGAAACAGCTTTCCCTGAGGTTCCGTGCCTCCCTTCAGGGCTCCTCTCAGCATGGCCCAACAGTGCCTTTCCATCCCTCGGGCACGCTGGCCGGCCTGGAGCGCCTCCCGCCTCCGCCTGCCTGGGCTCATCCACCTGCTGCCCTTCCGTGCGCTACAGCCACTAGCCCTCCTCCACACACGGCCTTCTTGTTGAACTCACCCTGCGCTGCCTCCAGTGGCTGCTCCCTTGTTCAATTCAGCTCAGCAAATCCTGGGAGCCCTCCATAGCTGAGCCTGATCCCTGAGGCAGAGATGGCCGAAGCACTTTTCCTGCCCTCGAGGAGCTCACAGTCTAGTATGTCTCCTCCCTACTAGACTGAAGCTCCTTGAGGGCAGGGATCGTCATGCTCACCTCGTGGTGGCCCCCGGCCGGGAGCCTGTCCCCAGGAGGGCAGATAGTCACTGCAGACATGGGAGCACGGGAGCCCGTTTTACCATTAACTGAAGGGATGTGCCGTAAAGGTAAATTACCTCCAGAAGCTCCCAAAGTGTGTTTTTAGCACTAAATATAATTTGTTTTAAAGTGTACCTAGACTGTAATGCGTGGGTCTCTTCTTGTATACTCTTAGCACATACCAAGCATTCGTTTACTCTATATTGTTGTTTCAGCCTGAAATGAAGGTTAACTTTGCATTTTGAACATTTAAAATACAGCTGCCAAATAGGCCAATACACTTTAACCTTGTCATATAATAACTTGCCTACACATTTACACTTTAAAATCTATTGCAGTAATTAATAGGTTCTTCCTATTGAGTTTTTCAAAATTTTTTTTATATTCAAGATTTTAATGAAGAAGCCCTTTTACCCCACACTGGTTAAAAATGTTTCCCAAATTCCATTTCCCTTCTCTACCTTAAAAGAAAATATTGCAAGTAGATTCAAATTACTGTGGGATTCCACTCATTTTTAACTGGGCCATATATTCTTTTTGGCTATATCAGTTGGAAAAAAATGGCTTTCATGATGGTGCTTGTTAGGCAATGTCATAGGACAAGTACTTTGTTCATACTTCTGTGAGTTGATCTTCTCTGACTCAAGGGGCCTGTCCCCCTACATCCTGTTTCCTTATTAGAAAGAGGTAGATTAACTCTTAGGTGACCTGTTATCAAGTGTAAAAATTCCTCAACATGAATATTTTAAAGTAATCACCAATATTTTCTCATAATATGTACTCTACCATTCTTGTGCTTTAGGACTGCCAAGCAATAAGAGTGTACTAAATATTTATTGGATGAGAAAAGAATTGGATCTCCCTGGTTAATTCATTTAGTTCTTTCTTAGGTACTATACCAAGCAAACCATGATAAGCATATTTCATATCTGCTCTCTTGTAGCTTATGTTCAAAAATAATATTTCCCATCTCTACTCTCTCCTTGACAAAGGGGTGTTTCACTACAAAAAAAAAAAAGAAAAACATGTCAGTTTTATCTTGATTTAGAGAAACAAAATAAGTTAATATTGTTTCTTAAATCCTTTCTAGAATAATGAGAGCTATAGAAAAAAATTCCCAATATTTGGAGTTTTATCCCATGGTTTTTTATGTTTTTAAATTTTTTATTGAGGCATAAGAAAAGTGTCATGTATCAAAAAGGAAATGAATTTTCACAAGTTCAGCATCACCTTGTAACCAGCAACTCCAGAGACCACTGAGAACCCATTTCCTGTTCACCCCTCAAGGGTAGCCATTATCCTTTTGAACTTTATATAAATGTTAACATTCAGGATGTACTTTTTTGTATATGATTTACTTTTCTCAACATTTGATTTGGGGGATTATCCATATTGTTCAAGAACTGCATTTTGTTCTCACTGCTGTGTAGTGTTCCAACTACGAATATGCCATCATTTGTTTATCCAGTCTACTGCTAGTGGAAATTTGAGTATTTCACTGTTTGGGGCTATCAGGAATAGTTGTCTGTGAACATAAGAGGGGTCTTTTGGTGAGCATATACACAAAACTTTGAGTTGGGTATATCCAAGAGTGGAATGGATAGGTCAGAGGGTATGCATGAATTTAGCTTGTTAAGTAAAAGAATATATAAGTGGTGTGTAAACACATACCTGAACATTCAGGTTCTAAAAGAGCTCTGGTTTTGCAAGTATCATCTTGGAAGGCTGTCTGTGTTTTTGATTTGGTCATCCATCACTGAGCTCTTCTCTTAGAATGACTCTATAGGAACACCTTTAAAACCAGTGGCATATTCACTGATAGCAAGTCTCTGTCCTCTGCAAGTAGCTTTACTGGTTGTAACATTAAAAGCTAACATTTATTGAGCACTTTCTGTCATCAGGCACTGTGCTAAGAACTTCCACACACCGTCTCCTCTAACTGCTCACAGTCCTCTGAGATGTGGGTGGTTTATAAACAAGGAAATATGGAGCTCGGTGCAGGTCAGCACCTACCCGAGGTCGCAGGGCTAAAATTCAGGGAGCATCCTCCCGAGCCCAGAGTCCGCCGTTGGCGGGAGAGCTTGGTAGGCGTGGCTGAAAGACATTGTGTGCAAGTGCTTTTTGACTAGTGGGCAAGCTGTTAGTACTGTTTAGTTAGAGAAAGGAAAAGAAAATGTACTTACACAAGGAATTCCTGAAGCTGGTTTTTTGAGTCTCAGCCAAAGGAAGTCCCCCAAAAGCATGGCAGCACTGCTGGCAAATGTATGGTGGCTCCAACCCAAGGCTTTGAGGGGTGACACTGTTTCAGTGTGTTAGTTACAAAGTGCTTGTTCTACTAGTTAGGATTTTTTGTTGTCCCATCTTGAATGTGTTGCATTTGCCGCTGTCATCTCAGATAGGGCAGGGAGGACGTGTTTTTGACAAGGGAACTCTCCAGCGATGACCTCAAGCAAGCTGGAGCCAAGCCCCCTTGGCGTGCTGGCCGGGGGGTCTGTGCCACACGCCTGCTGGGGCTCAACCCTGTGCATACTTGTGTCTCCTGTTTGGGGGATGTTGGGTTTTTAAGGGTTCTGGGTTTTGGTTTTTGGTTTTAAGTTAATGTTGTCATGTTTTACTTCTTAACTTTGTCACCCAAAGTTGGCCTTTGGGAGAAACTGCTTGGTCAGGGTACAGCTTTACCTCCGAGAGGCTGCAAGATCTATTGCATCTTTCACATGGGATCTCAGTGTCTGAGCCAAGTGCAGTCACAGAGCCTCTCAGGAACTGTATTTCAGTTGGTCTCTAAGACTGCCGGTTCAAGCCAACAATACCTTTAGAGTAATGTGAGTGTATGTGTGTGTAACCTATGTAAGTACAAACACAGAGAACACTTGAGTTTGGAGGAATTTGATCTGGTATTTGGAATTAAGTATATTTAGTATTATGAGAGTTAAATTTTTCAGAGAATTTTTAAAGTCTCTAGCCAAGTCACTTAAACTCTCTGTAAATGCACATTGCAAATGCTCCCCATAGTCTTGTTTTTAGGGTTAAATGCAGTAATTCGTCTGAAATGGTTAAAATTGTACGTGGCTCCCAGCAGGCTCCTCAGGGCATGTGCCACAGCTACTCTTGCAGTGGGGTGGAAATAACAAAGCTTTTCCTGAAGATCTGGAAGATGCCTGGCGACCTCAGAAAGGAGAGTCATCAGTCACCATCAGGTGTCCTGATCAAAAAGTTTGGTTGTTTGGATTTAATTTTGAGAACCACAGCAACAGAGCTATGTGAGAGTTTGATACCTTCTGCTTAATACAAAGAAAGTGCTTTAAAATTTCCACTATTATTTTTAACCAGATATCAAAACACAAAACACTTCTTTTTGGACATTTTATACATGTGTCTTAGAAACAGGGATTTTAATTTGTGGGCACCATCTTAGACAAGTTGTTGAGGTTTTTTAACCCATTTTGAATCTTCATTTATCCTACAATGTGAACTCCGAATTGGAAGCTCCATATTTGATTAATGATGTGAAGTTGCTTGTACTTTTTCTCTGTGTGTGTTTTTTTAAGTGGTTTTATATTTGCTTCCAAAATTCCTTTCAAAGGCGGTGTCTAAATTCTTATTTAGTCACCATTCCGGTAGTTTCCTTCTCATTGCTGTCCTGTTGGGTCTCTGAACCCACAGATGTTGTCTCAAAGAGTAACCTGTGTTTCTCAGTTATCCCAGCATGCATCTTAAAATGTTCACAGCATCTGAACTTTAAGGTTTTTGGTCCTTATCCTTCCCAGTAATAAAAAATAAACAGTAAATCAAAGTTTAATGGGAGCTTAATGTGAAACATAAATTGTTTCCACTAAAAGTTGTCTTAACTGTTTCTTATCAAAGGATATTTCTTACCCTTCACTGGCTCTCACCCTCTCATAGGTGCTCAGAGCCCTACCTGTGGGTCCCTAGCATGGTTATACATCCCCACCTTGATTTTCTGTACAGTAAGCAAATTTCTCATGATATTAAACTTGCATTTCATAAGAAATCGTTTCCTGTGCTTTGCTCATGCATCATTTTCACATTTATTACCTGATTTGAATTTCCCGGCAGCTCTGAGGGATGCGCACCATTGGCCTTTTCCCTCGAGGGTGTGAAGCCTCGTGGAGGCCTCTGACTTGCCTGGGGTCGCACAGCGAAGGGAGGATGGAGACCCTGGGCACCAGCCCCTGACTCCAGGCCCAGGGCCCTCACTCATTTGTTTACCTCGGTGTCCCCTCCTCTCCTAGGGATCACTTAACTCTCCTGTCCCCTTCCTGTACTCCTCCGTGCTCCATTCACTACCCCTCACTTGTTTGTAAAAAGGGACCTTGAACTAGATGAGCTTAGGATTCCCGTGCCAGCTGTGAACCATTTACTTGCCATTAGCAACTAGCTGCCTCCCCCAGGACCCCCTCTGAGGCCTCAGCCCTCCCCCTGGAGCACCGTAATTCCTTGCCCACAGTTCTCTTTCCACTGTCATTTCCCATGGTTTCTCTCTAGTTCTCAGTCCAGCTACACTGAATTTTGTCTCCAGAATTTTATTCCTAAAAACAAGGAAGAGTGGAGTAGACGTGATGGTCCTTCTCTTTCTTTGCTGGAAAATGAAGTATCAGTGGCTCCAGGTGGTTCCCTCCTCTACTTCAGCTTGCACAGGGGGCAGAGAAATTAGATCGGATAAAAGAATGGAGGGAACAAATGTAGGAACACTGGCTCCCCATCAGTAACCACGTAGCGTGGACGTGAAGCCTGGATGGGAGAGAGAAGCCTGAGTCCTCTGTGCTGAGCTAGGTCTTGGCCCAGAGTGCTTGGGCTTGGAAGCCAGTAGTTCATCTTCTACATTGCTTTCTCTCCCCTAGCACCTCCAGTCTGCTCTGTATTTTAGTAATGCCTTTTCATGTTGTAGTTGCTCTAGAAATTACAATAAACAGCTTCACCTTCCCACCGTCTACTTAGAGTTAATAATTATACTTCATGTAAAATGGTGCAGTCTGGTAACCTAATGACCTTTATCCTTCGTGCAGCCATTGACACATGTATATTACATGGACTTATGTTAACCCCACAAAATAAGATAATAATTTTTGTTTTAACAGTATTTTAAAGAAAGGAAGGGAAGGAATCGTCTTTTACATTTATCCCCATGTTTGCCAGTGCTCTTCGTGCTTTCTGGAAGGTCTCATTTTCGCTTAATTTCCCATCAGCCTGAAGAACTTCCTTCAGCATTTCTTGTAGTACAGGTCTATTGGTGGCAAATTCCGTTAGCTTTTCTTTTTTTTTTTTTAATCTAAAAATGTCCTTATTTTCACTGGATATAGAAATCTCGGTCAATAGGTTGTTGTTTTGTTTTGTTTTTCCTTTCAGCACTTAAAAAGCTGTTATTCCGCTGTCTCCTGGCCTCGATGATTTCTCATGAGAAGTCAGTGGCCATTGAAATCATCGCTCTTCTCTGTATGTAATTTACCATTTTTCTGTGGCTGCTTTCATGCTTTTCTCTGTATCTTCAGTTTTCAGCAGTTTAGGATATGCCTGGGTGTGGTTTTCTCGGTATTAATCATGCCTGGGGTTAGCTGAACTTTTTATCTGTGAATTTATGGTTTAACAAATTTGGGGAAAAATGACCATTATTTCTTCAGATTTTGTTTATGCGCCATTTTCTTCCTCTTCTCCTTCTGAGACTCTAATTGAATGTATAGTAAACTTTTCAAGTCCCTGTGGCTCTGTTCTTTTTCTCTTCTTATTCCCTCCCTTAGTCTTTTTTTCTCTGTCTTTCAGATTAGATCATTTTTATTGATATATCTTCAAGATTGTTAACTATGTTTTCTGTCATCTCCATCTTGCTGTTCATTCCATCCTAAAAATATTCAGATACTGTATTTTTCAATTTTAAGTTTTCTATTTGGCTCTTTTTTTTTTAAGTTTCTATTTTCTCTGCTGAGATTTCCTGTCTTTTTTTCTTATAACCAAGTTTTCCTTTATGTTCTTGAATATAAGAGAGTGTTTAAAATCCTTGCCTGCTAATTCCTGCATCTGAGTCATCTTTGGAGCCAGTCTCCTTTGAATTCTTTTTCTCCTGAGGACGAGTTCCATTTTCATGTTTCTTTGTATGTCAAGTGATTTTAGATTTTAACTTGGGCATCTTGAATGATATGTTGCAGAAACTCTGGATTATGTTTTATTCCTTTTAGGAGTGTTCATTTTGTTTTTTGTTTTACGTGGCTGTTCTCCAATTTAAAACTCTGTCCCTGCTGTGGGCAGCACCTCAAATCTCAATTCAGTTATTTCAGCCTTTTCTCTGCGTGGGCATGGTTCAGGGTTTAGCCAGAGATTGGGGCAGAATTTATACACAGAATTTGGGGCTCCTCCTCTTGGCTTTATTTTTCCAGAGTTTCCTCCCTTACTTCCCACCTGCTGTGGTTCCCCAAACACAGTCCTCTGGTTCTTCAAGCCTGCCTTCTGACTGACTGCCATTAAAAGGTGGAGGCTTCCCCAGTGCCACCCCCTTCCTACTGTGAGCTCCCCTCTAGAATCTCATTGCTTGGGTTTCTTTCCTGGGCTTTCACTCAGTTGTTCCTTATATTTTGTCCTGAGTTTATAGTTGCTGTCAGTAAGAGGGTTGGTCAGTAGGAGCTACTCAATCTTAACCAGAAATGGCTAGAGGACACCATTTTAAGTAAGACTTTTTTTTTTTTTACAAACTGAAGTAGCTTTATTCCAGTGTTATATATTATTGTAGAATATAACACATTTACATAGAAGTGACAACTTCCAAGTACAATTTAACAAGTAGTTAGCAAATTTCAAAGAATGTTATGGGTTACAGTTCCCCAGTTTCAGTTAATTCCTTGTGAAATATAACATATGCAAAAAGATGATAACTTTCAAAGTACAATTTAACAAGTAGTTATATAGGAAAAAATTACAGAATTATTGTTTAAAAAAAAGTGTTTCATATTCAACAGTGTGAGATACATAAGAGAAATGTGCTTTCTGTGCATTTGTGAAGCTAGATGCCCTGTCTACTGTGCATATTTATAAGAGCAGAGGAGCGTGCTGTGGCACTGCGATTGTGCCGTGTAACCAGCACGTCAGCCACATCCAGACATGCCATCCCCAGCCTCATCTCAATTTTCTAGACTTGTTTTCAGCAAATTTACCAGGGTTTGGGGGTTTTTGTTTTTTTTTTTTTTTGGTTATAAAAGTCAATTTCATTCCTTTATGGTGAGGTAATGTTGGGTAATTATAAGAGATCATGTTTCAAAACTGGTATTCCCATGAACTTGCCAAGACAAGTCATTTCCCTCTTGGCTTTTTTTCCCTTCAAGTTTTATCGCTGTTGTTTCTGGGGATATTTTCCAGATTAGCCTAAGTAGCTGTTAAACCAGACCAATTTTATATCCAAACTAAATGTTATGATGCCATCTTTTTGTTTAGGTGATCAAAGTCCAATCTTCAAAAAAAAAAAAGTTCTCATAATTAAAAGAAAGAGTATTTTTTTTGTGTTTAAAAGAAGTTTTGTAAGCAAAATAGTAGGTATAGTAACTCTCAGGAAAAATGCTACAAAAATGGAATAGCTTTTAAAAATCATTTATTTCCTGGTCATGCATAAAAGTTAAAAGTAGAAATTTTAATGTTTCTTCAATACTTTATTTCTGCATCCTAGCAGTAGTCAGGGCAGATGTTGTTCTCGTGATGTGGGTGATGAAACGGGTTGAAATGGGCAGGATGGCCTGGTGGTTGCGTCACGAGGCAGGTGCATCTTGCAGCTGCCTCCTCTTCTACAACACCTTGGACAGCCTGTCACCCGCTCGGAATTACTGACCTTTTCCACTCATAAAACGGGTCTTTGTTGGAGGTTTGTTTTTATTTGTGTCTTAGCTCAATATTGGAAACAAGGGAACTATTAAAACACTTTCTTGCTCACTATCAAAATACCTTACAAATAAAATCACACTTTGTTACTCTAGAGCGGAAATTTAGTAAGACCTCTCCATACCAGTTCACAGAGAGGGTAAGACCAAGTTTCACAGGGAGTGAGTACTGCAGTCCCAGAGAAGAAGATCCGTTAAAAAAAAAGAGCAACTCTTAAAAGGTTTTATATCCTTTGCACTATGAATTGTTTACTTTAGTGCCTTTGTTAAAGTAAAGGAAGCCAAAAACAAAATTTAAACCAGCATTAAATAAAGTACTCCTTTCCTCTCACTATTCTCTTCCTGGATGAGACCCATGGATAAACAAAGACATAATTATCAAGTGTTCTAACATTTGTTAACTAGAAGTTTTATTGTTTCATCTGTTTGCAAGTTTGAGATCTGCTCCCATTCTGGGAAACCACCACTCAAGGAAAAACACTGAGGGCTCATTGCCAGTTCACATTAGGCAGCTAAACGCTTTCCAGTGGAATGTATTGCTACTAAAAATATTTGCAGTTGGGAAAATATGCTTAAATTTGACCTCCTTGACACACTGCACATTCTGGTTTATTGCTTGAGGTTCTTCAGCAGCTGTAAAGAGAAAAGTTCGGAAATGTCTACATGTACACTCTTACTCCATCTATGGAATGGTCTTCCCATTGTAAAAACAGATATTTTTGTGAGCTATTTATATTCTTGGCTACGATGAGCAAAAAATTATGGTTTCTCAGGAACATTTTGACATGTTATTTTTGGTATGAGAATGAAGTACTGAGATTCAAGGAACTTGCTTCCCAGTTGTCCTTGCATTCTTTGAGGAACAAGACCGGGGTGTTCAAGTAAAGGAATATTGCAGTTCCTGTAGTCTGCAGAAGCTGCACATCTGACAAGAGACACTGGATGCGTGTGTGACCGTCACAGGGAGCGTGCCATCTCAGGCCCATCCGCAGTGACACACACATGGCCGTGTGTGATTAGGGCCAAGTGAAGGGTGCAGAGGAGAGGGCACAGGCAGCCGGAGGGGTCTCCCAACGGCAGAGGACGCCGCCTCGCTGCCAGTGGGCAGCCTGGCCTTGAGCTCAGGGAGGCACCTGCTTTAGTAGTGTCCGCTTGGCCTTCTCCTAGGTTCCTGTGTGTTGAGTATCTGAAGGAATAGAAGGAAGGACAAGTGTTTTTGTGTTGTTTTTGTTTCTTTTCTTGTGGACTTTCTTGGGGAGTTTCCAGTTGTTAAAATTATAACATTTTAGGAAATTCTGATTTAGGGTCTCTTCTGCTTCTATTTTAAGGGTCAGGTGATTGAGTTGTTTAGAGCAGGGTGCTGAAAAACCACCTACCAGGGATGTGATCCTCTCACAAGCCAGTCAGGCCCGCTTTGCCCAGACGGGTATCCCTGCTCTCACTGGGCACCTTGAAGAAAGCAGCCTGCATTTCTTTCCTGTTTGGCCAATTGAACGTGCAGGGAGCTTGGTAATATGCTCTTTTTCACTAATTGGTGGATTTACTCTGCCGACTGTGTGTTCACTCATCAATTCACCTGTCATCGGAGTATTATGACTCAGACCCTGTGCTGATGCTGGGGATGTGAAAATGGACTTTCAAGAAGCTGCGCTCTCCCTAGTGGGATCAAAAGCCAAGCAGACATTTACAGTGCATTTTAACGAGAGTTACAGTGAAGCCCTCATGGCTCTGGGAACACATAGGAGATAAATAACTCAGCCAAGAGGGAGTTGGGAGCTTCAGGGAAGACTTTCTGGCACCTGAGATGTAAGTAGGGGGTGGCCAGAAGAAAGAGGTATTCCATGGAGACCACCTGAGAGGCAACAGATGGTCTGGGGGAGTCCTAGTGAACAGAGGGAGAAGGGAAGTAAAGCCAGAAAGGAAAAAGAGCACACTAGCTCTTAGAAAAAGTTAATGTAATTTTTAATCCTCAAGCAGCCTCCTGAGGTATAGATATATTTGCATTTTATAGTCTGGGAAGCTAAGATTAACTTCCCCAAGTTTCCACATTTGGTAATTGAACAGGACCTAGTGAAACTATATTAGCCCATACCAAGGTATCAGCTCCTGTTCTTTCATTTTTTTCCTGACTTTTTTATATTTGTCAAGCTCAAAGGCTTTGTAAATCAATGACTATGTTTCAGCAGGCATATTCTTGACCTCTTGGTTTACTTAATTGCTGGCTAGTCTTAATTATTGTATCACTAACAGTCCAATAAGCAGTTGGATGGATTTGCAAAAAGGCATGGTTGCTCTTTTGTACCTAAAATCCAAACTCTAGTTGGATTATTTTAAAATTCATTTTT
Organism: Bradypus variegatus; assembly: GCA_004027775.1. NCBI lineage: Eukaryota > Metazoa > Chordata > Mammalia > Pilosa > Bradypodidae > Bradypus > Bradypus variegatus. The sequence continues at coordinate 3,967 of PVKY010002652.1, read as the reverse complement.
ATTGAGATATATTTACATACCATACAATCATCCATGGTGTGCAGTCAACTGTTCACAGTACCATCATATAGTTGGATTTTAAGTCATTTGAATTCCTAGCAGTGTCTGATGGGAATGGTAGCTATTAGTTACATGAGATATTATTTGACCAGGAATTTGTAGTTGTTTCCATTTTGAAAGCTTTGCAGCTTTCAGGGCTCTTCACGTAGATTATCCAATTTTAATTCTGATCTTCACAATAATCCTTGGAGACAGGTCATTAAAGAGGCATTCTCCCCATTTTGTGGGTGAGGCTGGAGTTGTCCATGGCCCTGTAGCCTGAACTCCGTTTGTCTCCAGACCCCAAGCTTCCTCCACTCTATGCTCCTGTTCTTCAGTATAAACTCCAGTTGTCCTCTTCTCACCTGCATCACATGTCCTTGAGGAAATGTGTGTATTTCATACACGTACAGCACTGTTTGTTCATCCAGCAAATATTTGTGTCAACTGTGTGTCAGGCACTGTTCTACTCAAAGTTCAAAAGTTTCTATACAGTCATAAATTTAAATATGTAAAGAAAATTAAAATATATGGGCATTTATTTCCACACAAAAAAAATAGAAAGCATTGTGGGGCTCCAGTCATGAAATGTTTGTGTCTCAGACTGGCTGTGGACTTCTCGGATCCTCCCTCCCTCACTTTCCACAGTGCTCAGCCTTGAGGATTGCTCCTGGTTTCTCCCCATCCTCGGGGTCCAGTGCTCAGCTCAGACCATGGCTGAGCACCTCCAGGCATGATGAGTGCCTGCACCTTGCACATAGCAGCCAGCAGCACATTCTTGCTGACATTGCCACGTAAACAACTGCAGAGCAAATGCCCCGATAGAAATAGACGTATAGGTAAGGAATGGATAAAGCTAGCATTTGAACGCACATTAGAAAAGTATCAGATGTTCCCACAGCCTTTATCTCAGTTCAGCCTCTCAGCAGCCTGACTCGTGGTGCAGCTTGGAAAATCAAAAGCCCTTGCTCGACGTGGCCCAGCAGCATGGGCGACCCCCCTCCAGGCCCGCTGAGCTCCTCTTACTGTCGAGGGGTTTGGGGCATCAGTGGAGCCCCCCAGGCTCACAGCATGGACCTTGCCAGTCTTTGGAGGCTGCTGCTCAGTTCTTAAATGTTGTTTTCTCAGTCATGATCCTATAACTGAAACAAGAAAGAAACCAAAGTCACATTGGGTGGGAGTAGGGGAATTGATTAAAAACTTTTCTTCTGAAGTGTTAATGTGATCATTTCTTTGAGTGAAACATTCCTTTAAAAACAAACACAGTCTCCCTGACATTTGTAGTAATGTTTTGCTGACTCAGAGTAATTATGAAATAAATTTTGTCTCTCTTTTCCTGATTGAAAAGGTGATTGCGTGAGAAACAGCACAATCTAGCCTCCAGTCAAGCAGGAATGTATTTTTGAAACAGTTGAGCAAATTCCCAGATTAGAAAAGGGTCTGGTGCAGCTGATCTCACTCTCATGAGTAATTCTGGGTGGTTATTTACTGCGCTCCAGCCAGGAGGCCAGGACTTTGCAGTCTTCATTCCGAGCCCTCCAGGGCTCCGGCATGGACGGAAGGAGCCGTCTGCCAGTGGGAGGGAGCTTTCCAAGCCCCGCCGGCCGCCTAGCCCTGGGGAATCCGGGTAGACCTGGGAAGCTTGCGAAAGTCGAGCGTTGGCTGCATCCTGGGTAGTTGAAGTCATGGCACATGGCTGGGAGTAAGGAGCTGCCCAGCAGTCCCGGCGGTAGCATGTGGGACTTCAGCTAGGCTCCGGAGTGGTCCAAGCAGGGGTAAGTAGCGTGCTGCCAGCAGCGGGGTTCCCAGGTTAAGCAAGCGTTTTCAGAAGCATTTCTAAATACTGTTGCATAGTTCCTTATTTTCCTGATCAGATAAAGTACTGGTTGAGCTGAAAGTTAGTAGAAAGGTTGCACTGAGCAGTTCAGGAAGATTATTGGCCCAATTGTTGATTTGTCGCTTGATGTGCTAATTAGGTGCTTTATGTAGGAGCCTGTTCCCATGTGAAGAATCTGTCTGAGACGTGTCTACGCCTGAAACAGTGCTGCTGGGGAGGTCTCGGGGTAGCTACATAAACTTTGCCGTACAAACATCTCTTGGTTCGTCCTGATTTCCCCAGCTTCTTTTCTTACCTCATGGCTGTGTTTTAAATGGACTTGCCTCTTTGGACTGAGGCTTTTCTGGAATAATTTTGTAAAGAGTTAGAAACCTGATCCTCTTTTCTGCTGGTAAAGGAGCCTTTCTTTGTTGCTGACATCTACTGCCAGCCGACTGGTATTCCTTGGATAAGCCAGGGTGGGGGTTGGAGTGTGCTAACTCAGATTGTCAGCTCCCCTAACACACTGTGTTGTCTCTTTAGCACAATCCTGGAGGAGGAGAAGGTTCAGCAAGAAGAACGGATGAGAATGGAATCGAGAAGACAGGTCACAGTGTCCTGGGACTCAGGAGGGTCCGATGAAGCACCTCCCAAGGTAGTGAAGTCCCACCCCTCCGAGTATTCTTATTTATCTTCCAAGCTAATGGTGCAGGCAGCTGTCATCTGCAAAGAGAAAGCCAAATATCAAGTTGGTTTAAAATGATGATTATGCCCACTGTTTTCTTACTTGCTCCTCCTCCATGTATTGTCCTCCTGCACCCTCATTTTCCTAATTTGCATTTCAAATATAGGCTGTTTTCGGCTGTGAAAAATTGGATTAGATATAGTCTTAAAAAAATACCCTTCCCTTTCTTCTTTGCCCCCCCCCCCACTTCCATCATTGTCAGACTTTAGTGGACACACCTGACTTGGGGGGCCTCCTCCTCTGGTTGTGGCAGTCAGTTCTTGCTAACAATCGAGTCAAGATGAAAGCTGAGGGAGTCAGATCAGGGCATGTAATCTTTTATCTTCTGCATTATTTGAAAATGAGTCATTTTCCACCTGACCCTATTCCTTTACCCTTGTCTGCATCACTGCCTCTTTCCTGTCTGTGGCTGGTGGCCGGCGGCAGGGCTGGTGATGTGGAAATAGGGAGCATGTCGCCTCTGCTTTCACTTCCTGGGGAAATCTGTGGTATCCTCAGACTTTGCCTGCCCACTCCCTCTAAAATCCTTTCCTGTGCTGTGTGGCCAGTGGCTTGGGTCAGAGTTGGCCCTCAAACACTTCCCCTAGAACTCTTCATTCACCTTTTGCTTTTGATGGGATCGTATTTTTGCACACTGGCTGACTGAAAAGAAACTTTGACAATTATTTACTTTGTTTTCTTTTCTAAAAATGTTCAGAAATCTATTAACACAAAATGCTATTTAAATCTGTGTTGTTTTTTTAATCATGGTGCCTGGCCTAAAAAAATTTATTTTCTTGGTCAGTGTATTAAACTGTGTAGCAGTAAACCTGAGCATACATTTTTTTAAGGTGAATACAAATGACCAACACAGTTCTACAAAGCTTTAGAGATGAAGAGTTTCTTAGCTCGGCCTCCTCTACAGGTAGAAACTGAGGCCCACAGAAGGCAAATCACACCTCCTGAGCGATTGCTGTTGCTTTGGGCTGGTTAGTGGTGGGACTAGAATCTTTCACTGTCACTCCTCTAGTTTAACAATAAGCAGTCCTTTGTTACCCACAGAAGAAAATCTCAGCTCCTCATCCCAGCATCTAGGCCTCTCCACTTTCTATGTGCAAGTTCGCCTGTTTTTTAATTCAGTAGCACCAGCTACTCGTAGCAGATTTCTCAGGTCTGGTTGTCAAGCAGCCCTGTTCCTGTCGGGCTCTGCCTTACTGTCCGGTAGCTGGACAAGTTACCGAACTGTTCCAAACCTCACTGCCTTGTTTGTAAAACTAGGTTCTTACTATTCCCTACTTCTTTGGGTCCATGGGGCAGGGGAGGTTAGGCCTCTGGTTTTAGAGCACAGGACTAGCTCTGCTGATCTTTAAACCTCTTTTTTTTTTTTT
>PVKY010002651.1:0-24658 GCA_004027775.1 Bradypus variegatus | reverse complement strand
ACTGGAACACAGATCGTTTCTGCCAAGTGCATAGAAGCACCTTGGGCTGGGGTCTCGGTGGGAAGCAGGTCTGAAGACTAGAATGGACAGAAAGAAGGGCAGAAGCAGCTGTGCAAATGGTTCTGGGAGTTTTATAGTCTGTTCTGGAGCCTTTCAGGTGTCTTGCTTCGGAGTTTTCTTCCAGGATCTCCATTATGTCCCTCTTTCCTCCCCTTTGAGAAGGAGCTTCTGCTGGGAGAGGCTGAGGTCAAGGAGGCAGATTTGAAAGATTTACAATAAAAAAAAGAAATAGGGTAAATGTCTTCTCTTTCTGCAGAAAATGTAATTAAAATGGAAATTCTTTTTTTTTTTTTCCAAAGTGTCTTCTTTTTGGAAACGTCTCCAGTTCTGTCCCAGAGAAGGGCTTCTTCTTTCCATGTTCAGGGTTCCATCACTTGGCCCATGAAAAGGATTGTTCCTGAGGAAGGAAATCAAATCACGGGAGTTTAGAATTGGGAGCATTGGCCAGCTCACCTCATTCAGTGTTTATGGATGAACCAAGATCCTGAGAAGATAACTGAGTGGCCCAGAGTTGGAGCTGCCTTCCTGAGCTGGGCCTGGAGACTTGGCACAGTGCCTTGCCTATGCTAGAGTGCAGCCGACCGCCTCTGAGGAGAGAGCAGAACTGAATGGGCAACCCAAGGCAATTAGGGATTCCCTGCCAAGAGTCCTCTTGGGGTGCCAGGGGGTGTTCCCATCGATCTGGATCAGTGCCTGAGACCTGGAGAAGGGGTGGGAGGACTGGTGGAGTACTGGGCGTTCTGGCTCACCTGTGGGGTTGTGCCGCACCACGAAGAGGAAGGGTCTGTCCATGATGATCTCCTGGGGGGCCATTCGGGCTGAGACCATGACGGCTGGAAGAGAAGAGAGGAGGCCTTAGAATGGGGGTGCATTGGCATGGCTGCCCTGGGCTGGCCAGCAGGTGATAGCAACGTTCATCTGACAGTGGCCCTGGGGGCTGATTTTTAGGACGCATGGTGTAGCAAAACTGAAACCTAGTTTCCTCGCGTCATTGGGAAGAGATCTATCAGCCGTTCAACCACAAACACCCATCACACCCTTTCTGGGCTTATCAGTAAATCCAGTTCCTTAAGTGCACTGCCCACTGTGGGGACAAACGGGACCTGCCTTTGGGAGGCCTTTCCATGTCCAGAGCACTTCAGACACCAGGGGTTGAGGGAACAGGGTCCCAGGGAGAGGGGGCCCATTTTCTAGGCCAAGAAACACAAGTGGGGGCTTGTGTTCTTCACTGGGAGGAAGAGCTTCTCTAGGTGGGGTGGGCCAGTGGGGCCTGGGCCACAGGCTGCCTCGCCCTGTGTTGGGGACTAGTCATTCTGAAGAACGAGGGAGGCCCTAAGCAGGGCCCCTGCTGGAAGCCTCGGGCTGAGACTCGGGGTCCGGAGGAGTCGGGGGACCAGGGTCTCAGGTGAGCTGGCCTCACCTGTGGACGAGGATGCCACCGTGCCACTCTCATCCACCTCGATCTTGACTTTCTGCAGTGCCTGCGACACGTAGAGAGACTCTTGATCTGAAACACAGGAGGGTGCAAGGGCAGATCAGCCACGGGGTTCAGCAAGAAGCACCCTTTGTCCTCCTGGAGGCCCCATAAGCCACTGGAAGTGGACGGAAAATCTCTTACCTGTAAGACTCGTGAAGTCCGCCCGGCCTGGCCTGAACATGTCAGTCAACCCCAAGCTCTCCAGGGGCCTCCTGAGGTCAATTTCACTCTCTAGGGAGAACCTACGGGACAGGAGCCGGACACCGGTCAAACTCGGGGCCCCTGGCTGCAGTGCCCGGTTCTCCCGCCAGGGGGCCCCCGGTCCCTACCAGGTATCCCCACTGGCAGACGGCCAGGATGGGAATGGACCTGGGAGAAGCAGAGGGGGCCTGTTGTTTGAAATCTGTTTGCGATGTCTCTCTTGTTGCTGATGGTTTCTAATATTCGTGAACATTCTGCAGGCTCCCCACCCACTCAAACCTATGACTAATTAATTTTTGTAAATAAGGCTGTAGTTTCAGCATAATTTTATTCTGCCTGGCTGGGGGGGGGGGGCAAGGGCAAATCCTCCTGCAAGGATATTTGAACAAAATTCCGGTCTGTAATTGAGTTTCTGAGAGCTGGCCTGGAGAGGGCTCAAGCAGAGAGCAGTTTTGAGGCTCCTCTGCTTCCCACCAGGGGATGACTAATTACCCCGATTTTTATTAGAGAAAGAGAAAGAAAAACCTAACCAACTAAATTCTCTTTCACCAAGCCTTTCTCCCAGAAATCGGGGGTAAAGGGGGTGAGAGGTTTCCCTACAATTCTGGAGCTAGCCAGCCTCAGACTTCTCCACACCTTTGCTTTTGCAGAAGGATTTAAAAAATCATCTCTGAGGCAGTTGAAATAGTAGCTAGAAGCTGTGGTTCGGGCTGCTATGCCTGCAGAAATGATTCCTTTCGTTCCCACTGTTGGGATGGTGACTTGAGGAGATGGGTAGTGGGAGTGAGGGGCGTTCATGAAAAGGTTTAGACAGATTTAGCCCTCTACCTCCCATCTTTTTTCTGGCTCTTCTTTTGGCTGGCTTTCCTGGGTGTTCTGGGGGCGGAAAATGTGGGGGCATGATCTAGAAAAGCTCGTCCCTGCCCTACAGCAGAAACGGGAGGAGGAGCCTATGAGAGGCATCTTAATCAAACCCAGGTCATACAGTTTCCCATCAGCTTCCCACACATGTTCCTGCCGTGAAATCGTCGTGGATCTGAGAATGGGAAGCTCAATATTGGGGCGGTGCTTTCAGGAGCCAAGAGAGAAGAGAGGAAGGAGAGAGGGGGGTTAGGGCATTGGCAACTGTGGCAAGAAGAGGGGGTGGCTTACTTGGGCAGCACCAGGAGGCGGGGAAGTCTCGTCATATTTCCTTTCCACTGGCTGATGAGCCCGGCATCCAGAATGCTGGAGAGGGCAGAGAGAGGCACCTTTTTTTCATAGGGGGCAGCAATGAACATGCTGAGAGTGTCTCCATGGTAGGGCAATTCCAGGATATCATAGTAATGGCCGTCGGGGGTAGAAAATTCAGCTGTGAAGACACGAAGAGAGCACATTGAGTCTAAGCCCACTGAATCCAACCAAACACTGGGGTTCAACTAGTTCTCCTGTTATCTCCATTCTTTCTGGAAGCAAAGCTCTCTATCCTGACTTTTGAGGATCCCCAATTCAGTATTTTTATTTCCATTTCCCTTCTCTTCTGCTGATTCCCAGCACCTCCTGGTTTCTCAGTATCTTTCAGGGCTTCTTTACTTCCATGCCCCCCTCCCTGACACCAGCCACTGATTCATTCCAATCCTCAATCCCCTTGATCTCAACTTCCCCCAACAAGATTTGCTGGCTCCAGGTCATCACACTAGAAGCACATGAGGTTGGGGGATAGGGGTCAAGTGGTCCAATGTAGACCTGTGGGAATTTCTGGATGTCATCCTGCATGAGATAAGGCTGCTGTCTTCTGCTCTGTTATCCCAGGAGCTCCCACTTGGGAAATCTCTGTTAAAGCTGGGGTGTATTCTAGGATCTCTTCTCCCTTAGGGGGCAGCATTTGGCTGTCTCCCCCGGAGCCCCTGGGGATGAGGTGCAGTAGTTGTGGAGCACGGGGAGGGGTCTTGCACTTACTGTAGTTGAACTTGCTGGTCTGGGCCATCATGGGCACAGAGACGGTGCTGCCATCAGACTTGTAGAAGAGGCGGGGGTGGGTGTTTGAGTCTGGGAAGGGCATTTTCCACTGGCCATTGAAGTAGAGGGCATTCACCAGCACCAGGCACGTCAGGTGGTCCACGGCCCCTTCGCCAAGTAAGTCGCTGATCATGCCTGGGGAAAACCAGGTGATGAAGATCCTAGATTTGTAATTCCCTTCGCTGGTTCCCTTGGGCCGCCAGCTCTCTGATGGATGGATGTTGAAGGATCCAGGCAGAGGGGCTGCCTGGGGCTTTAAATGAATCAATCCAACTGCCTTCCAGCAGTTCCATCTTCCTAAGTCTCAGAGAGTCTTCCAGCTCGTGACTCTCCTGGTCCCGGGATCCTCCCCAGAATCAAACTCGGTAACTTAAGTCTAACCTCAGTTCACCCCTTGCTTCGCCCCCTATGCTGTGGTCTTGAAGACCTGTGTGTGTTCCTTGTCATGGTTATTGCTATTTTATTCAATCTCACAACACTTTTTAGTGAGAGCTTTTGGGTAGGTTCATAAGTGGTCCCGATTATGGAAAATATTGACTATTATGCTTTGGTTCTCAGAGTGTCTGACCTCTGCCCCCAGAGAAGCAAATGCTGAAAGGGAGAATTTAAGCTACTTGAATGGGTTTCCAAATTCTCCTTCTCTGCAGGGCCCTTGGGATGGGCTTCCGTTCCCTGCCTGCTCACCTTTAGTGTTTGTCTTCACCCAGTCGTTGATGATGAACCTGGCTCTCTCCACCTCTGAAAAGTCCACCTGCTTGACTGTACTCTGGAACAGCCTGAAGAAATGGGGCATGAAGCCCTGGACCAGCTTCAGATCTCGTTGGACGAAGATGGCATCTGCTGTGCTGATCTCATCCTTGTTCCACGGCCCCATGAGCAATCTATGCAGCTGACGGAGGGCGGGGGCGACACCTTTCTCTGTGCCAACGAAATGACACGTGAGGCTCACCTGGAGCCTGGGACTCCCGACAACCCCCACGAGAAGCCCTAATCTTGCCCAGGCTCTCCTGCTCCCCAAAGGGTGTGTGGAGGGAGATTCCATTTCAAAGTTCAGTCTCTTTTCTGTACCCCTCTTCTTGTGCCCCAAAGTCTCGGGTTCTAACTCTTCCTTGGGGTTAGAATATTTTTCTCTGCCCTTAAATTATAAACCCTATTTTTTTCTTCTAATAATGATAGCTCTGCTAAGCATTTTACATGCATAATTCTATCTGATCGTTAAAGCAGCCCTAGGTAGTAGGCACTTTTATTATCCCCATTTTGTAGATGAGGAAACTGAGGTTTGGGGAGGTTGAGTAACTTGTCAAAGGTCACACAGTTAACAAGTGGTGAGACAAGACTGCTCTACACAGGCTAGGGCCAAGCGATGTAGGGGGCAGCTGGCGGAGGATACGTGGTCCCCATATTGTCATGGTACATGCAATAGCTTGGCTAAGCCAGACCCGGCCCTTTCTCAGCTCCGGGGAGGATCTTTGCTTCCAGTTGGTGAGACCCCTGCCCTGCAAACTTGGCGTGACTCCCACTTTGCCCCATCTCTCACCATGGATCTGGAACTGCATCGCTGCTTGGATCTGTTGCCGGGTGTCTCCTCCTGCTGCCACCTGCAGCATGGCCAGCACGGAAGCCACCCCATAGGGTGAGAAAACCACGTTGCTGTCCTCGGAGGCCTGCACCACCTGCTGGAACACCTTCACGCCGAAGTCCGTGAACAGGTGGGATGCCCGGGACCGGTGAGGGTGCAAGGCAGACCCTTCCGCAAAGACGAAGGCCAGGCCCAGGGCAAGGCAGGCAAAGGCTGGAGACGTGTGCATCCTAGAGCAAGGCAGAAAGGACCTGGTGAGGGAGGAGGGGCCCTGGCACCCCAGCCAAGGGCCGGGGCTCCCCTGGCCCTGCTGCTCCTAGGTGACGGTTGTCCTCGAGGGCAAGGCTCTTTAAGATGACGCGGGGGGGCCTACTCATTGTCCCAGGCAGATTCTTTCAGGCCCCACTTTCTCCATGAGGATCTTGGTGCTCGGTGCCACCATCCTCCCCTATCTGTCCCTCCCCCTGCAGGACGCTGAAAGAATAAACCATGATAACATCTTGAATTTGCATGATGCATTTTCACTCCCTTTTAATGCTTTCACAACTCTTGTTTCAATCAGGCGAGCAGGTAAGACAAACCCCATTCCTGAGGTTCCCGATTGAGAGGGACAGAGAGGGTCCCAGCTGTTTCTGGGTGATAGGGCTGTTGAGGGGGCCTGACCTCCTTCCCCACTCCTCTGTGCTCAGGGCTGTGGTGGGGTCCACTCAGGGAAGCGGAGGAAAGGTGAGGATCTTGGGCAGAAGAGCTTGTGGGGAGAGAGCCCTCTGCCATCAGTCTGAGATATGAGTTGGAGGGAGTTTGCTTTTCTCTTACCTGAGGTTCTGAAAAGTGTCTTGAGGTTGGCGGTTTGTCCTGCTGCGGCTCCTGCCTTGTGGCACTTCTACTCTGGATTTGGGGGTGCCGGCTGCTGGAGGAGGGGCCGGGACTCTCTGACTGCTGCTCTTGACCCTGCAGCGAGATGCAGCTGTGCTCCTCTGGCTGCTGCCTGCCCTTTATACCAGATGTGGCAGGAAATAGATGAACTCATGTCCCAGCCCCACCCCCTCCGCTGGCTCAGGAAGTGTCTGAGCAGCCGGGCCCCTCCGCCCCTCCCTCTGCACGGCTTGCTCAGGCATATGTGTGTGTGTGCAAGAGCTCAGGAGAAAACTGAGTAAACCCTGATTGTCGTGGCCCCAGGGCCTCCTGGGCTTTGTGTCCTTTGCCTTTTTCCCCGTCTCTTTTGATATGGCAGCTCAATCCCGGCAATGCCGCATGGCCAGAAATGCCCAGTGTTGGGAACCACCTTCCCCAGTGCTCGGCTTGGGGAGAAACCACTGCCTTTGCCCCCTTTTCCTTTGGAAAAATGGATAACAGTGGAGTTAGCAGAGAAGCTAATGATCCCACAGGGTTTTTCCCTCCCCTGCTGTCCACGCCATGCCCCAGCTGGGCTCCAGGAAAGAACGGGGCTCCCTCCTCTTGGTCTTGTCCCAGCAGCCAGAGGGCATGTCAACGTGCTGTGCAGCTTGTCTGGGTTTTGGTGTGTCTGGGACGGGAGCTGGGCCGAGGACTCCTGGCTGCCCTCTGCTCTGCTATACGCCTGCCTGTCCCCAGGCTTCTGGTGATGCAGGGCTGAGCCGCCCCCCCCCACCGTGTCCAGACCTTCTTTGTGTCAACAACCTTGTCTGGGTGGGGTTTGAGGTGTGCTGGGTGGGGTGGTGGAGGCTGAGAGGGACCTGGGGTTACCGCGGCAAAGCCTTGGCAAGGTCTTTGGAGTCTGGTGTGAAGGTTTTGTTTCTCTGAGCTGCCAGCTGTGACAGGACAGGAGCTGGGTCTTAACCTTTTCCTCCAGGCACAGACATTTGAAGCTGTGGAGAGCAGGAATAGAAGTGAAAGAGGCAATTCAGGGCAGGTTTGTCGGTATGGTTTTGGGGTATTGGGGTTAGGAGTAGAGGGTGATCAATGAATTCCAAAGAAAAGGCTAGAGGCCAGTGTGTGGGATTGAGCTAGAGCATTTGGGGTTTGCCTTGTGGCCTGGGATGTTGTGGAGGGAGGGGTGGCTGGGCTGCTGCCAGAGGGGCTCTGCAGGGGTGGTGGTCCCCTTGACCTTGGGGTCCACATACTGTCTGGCTTTGTGTCGGTTGAGGGGTTCAGCTGGGAGTAGTCATAGCAACAGCTGACAGCAGAGTCACAGGAAGTGTAAGTGGGTGGACGTGTAGGGATATTTGTTTTGGATTTTTTCAGTAAACAGATACCAAGGGCAACCACAGCTGAAGAGCGTCCCCATTTTTACCCCACCTTGCCTTTTGTTTTCCCGGTTGCCCCTGGGAGTGAGGTGAGTGTGTAGGTGGCAAGGGCAGAAGGGGAAACCTCGGTTGGAAAGTTAGGATCACAGACATGTTGCAGCGCCGTTCCCGTGTAACTGCTTCTTGTTTATGTCTTTTTCCTTCTCTTGACTGTGGTTTAGATTCCCCAAGAGCGTGGTTAGTGGCCAGGAGTAAGTGATTGCCTCGACTTCTAGGATGGAGACCAAAGTCCAGTCCCCAGCCCATCTCCTACCACCCAAATTGCCCTCCGTCCCTAGGCGTCAGAGATCTGGGGGGGCCTGGGTTGGGAGGACCAAGTCCCGAGAAGATGCCCCAGGCTCTCAGCCACCTTGGCCAAACCGCCACCCCCTCCTTGATCTGCTGTTCCAGGAGCCCTGCCAGGCCTCAGCCATAAAAGCATGGCTGGTTTGGGTGAGTGGCCTGGGCCATGCCACGACGGTGACCAATTCCGTCCTGCACGTGGAACCAGTGGGTGGTCCTACTACGTCTAGAAAAGACGCTCGGTTTCTGAGCACAGGAGAGTCTCCATGGCCTGGAGTGAGCGGGATGAGGAAGGGGCACACTCCGGTTTGGCGTTGACCCCAACAGAGAGACACGCGGGGGTCTTTTCCCAGACTGGAGGGGACTTGTAGGCACATGGCAGGTGTGTATGAGGAGCTGCGGTGAAGCCCGGTGCCACTGGCTCCTGGGCTGAATTTCGGACTTTTCCTGGGACTCCTGTCAAGCGGGGTCTGCCCAGATGATCTAGAATCTTGACCATGGTCCTTGCCACTCCTCTCCGTGCAAAATGGCTTCACCCCATCCTGGAGACAGGGCGTTCCTCCGCCAGGGTGCAGCTGCTTACGGGTCGCGCCAGGGTGGGCTGCGCAGGCCAATCGCCCGCTGACCCCCAGCAGAGCTCGCCGTGACACCCTTCTCGGAATCCAGCCTGACTCAAGGGTCTGTCACATTCCCTCCTTTCCCTGAACCCCAGGCCAACGCCCTTGACCCAATCCTCTCTTTCAAGCCCTGGCTCTTTGGTCAGGGGTTAAACGGAGCAAGGGAAAAGTCCCAGCTGTTGAAATATCCAGATCTCTGGTTCCCGGAGTGTTCAGAGATAAGAGGGTGAGTTACAGGGCTGTGGATTTCTGGGGGAAGTTCCAGTTCCAGACAACTGGGAATGTTGTTGTCTCCATCTGTCCCTCTGCAGGTGGCGAGTGACGTGCAGATCCACACTTCCGAGAGAGCCCCGCACCCCACCCAGGAGGTTCTGGTTCAATTGGGGCTCTCACTACCCGGTCTTCCCATCCTCTCTTCCCCTCCTGCCCTCAGCTTCCCCTGTGCCTGCTCTCTGCCCTTCCCTTTTCCTTCACTTCCCCTCTACCACGGCCAGCACCGCTATCTTTTCCACTTTCCCTTTCCTCTACTTGGTCTCTCCATCCCCCTCTGATTTCAGTTTTATCTCCATTCCTTCTCTCCTCTTTCCCTCTGGCTAGATCTTCCCCCTTTTTTCCACTCTCCCTTTTCCGCTCTTTCTGACTCAGTCCCTCTCTCCTTCTCCTATCTTCCAGAATCCCTTTTACAGTCAAATATTCTGCTCCTGGGCCCTTCCTGTGGGGGAAGAGAGCCCCGTCTCTGATCAGTTACACAGGCTCCCTGGAATGTTGGAAAAGGCCTCCTGATTCTGGGTGATTTCACTGGGAGAGCCGGGGGTGGCGAGAGGAGGGGGGTCTCTTGCTAACTCATAGCACTATTTCTGGCCTGCTTTCCACAAACAACACAACACCAAAAATAGCTTGTGTTTGGGCTGGACGCTTTCTCCCGCTCCCGGCATAGGAGTGAGGCAGAGGGAGGGCCCTGGACCCCAGCTTCTTCTCATTCACAAACCTGGCCCTGGGACGGCCCACCCCAGGAGGCCCTGGCCTGTCCGCTTCCCCTCATGGAATGGCTCCAGGCCCGATCTTCCCCCCGTCAGCCCCTCTCCTTTCTGCCTCTTGCAGCCCTTGGCTAGCCACGTCTCCTTAAACTCCCATAACCTTAAAACCCACACCCCTCTGGCCTAGCCCTTGCTTGACTCAGTTGCTTTATTCTCTAATTATGTCATGGAGCCTGGGATCTGGAAGGAGCTCTGACAATCATTGAATGTAATCCTTTTAATTTACAGGTGAGGGACCTCAGGTCCAGAGAGGCTCAGTGATGCATTTAAGGTCACCCAGTGACTGTACCACAAGTGGGAAAAACACGGTCATTGGATCAGAGACACCTGGCTTCAAGCCAGGGAGCTGGCACTTGTTGAAAATGTGTCTTTAGGCACAACTTAGCCATTGGAGCTTCAGTTTTCTTACTTGTAGAAGGTGGATAATGATTCCCATCTTTCAGGGTTGTTGTGAGGACTAAATGAAATATTGTCTGTAAAGTGCCGGCACATTCTAGACTCTCCGTTTCTTGGTCAGGGCAGAGCCAGGGCAGGCACCCAGGAAGTCTGAGCTGTTAATTTTGGTGGAATGCCAGCTCCCGGAGGGAGAGATGTTTAAACTTTCTTTTCTACTTCCCCTGGCATTTACGGTGTGTTATATGCTTCGAAGGTGGAATGCTGGTTACTCAAGAGAATGACCACCAGGCCTGCTTGTCTGTTGGGACCAGATCCTCCCCATTCACCCTCCCATGGGCCAATCATACAGGTTTTAGGCCCTAGGAAAATATTTTTCTCTGCGCTGGGGGATCAGATACAGACCCCACCAACAAGGGGACACAAGTCCTGATCCCTCAGTCACACCAGGAAGGAGGGGGACTTGTTATGCCACCCAATAAACGAAAATAGGCCTTTTTGACCCATTCTCCGCTGCCCACATTGCTTTTTTTTTTTTTTAATTCCCCACACTCTATAACACTTCAGCCACTTTTATGCATTTGCTCCTTCACTTGTCTTAGGTCCTTTCAGTTCTTGAAACTTACTATAGCCATCCACTATTTTCTCCTCATTTCTTGAGGGCATTTATTGTTGGCTTCTCAGAGTCCTCACAGCCCCCCAAGAGAGAATGGGCCCCCTCTCCAGGGGAAAGAGGCAGGGGGGCTTGGAGACACAGGACCCTCCGGGCCTGATGTGGCCACCGAGGGCAGAGAAAGTGGAGCACACGGTCTCTGGGGTAGATGAAACCACAAACCTGGTAGCCACCGTTATCAGATTCCTTCTCTCCACTTCTTATTCTTTATTTAAAAATTTTTTTAAATTTATTTTTTTAGAATAGTTCTAGGTTTACAGAAAAATCATGCAGAGAGTACAGAGTTCCCATATACCCCCACTCCAGCTCCCTGCAGCATTCCCTATTATGAGCATTTTTCATTAATGTGGTACATTTGTTACAATTGATGAAACATGATTATTATAATTATATGCATATTTTATATGAAGTTTCACTCTTTGGGTTGCCCAGTTTTATGGGTTTTTTTTTATTGTGGTACCATATATACAACATAAAATTTCTCATTTTTACTACCACTTTCAAGTATGCCTCCACTTCTTTTTTTTTTCTTAATAGTTTGTTTATTTTCTTGGAGTAAGGTAGGAACATGCTGAAGTAATGTAGTTATTTTAGGTTATTTGTTTTTCTTATTCCTTTGTTCAGCTATGGTTTGTTAATTTCTGGGGATTATGGTAGGAATAACTTTGCAGAAATGTCATTATTTTAGGTCATTTGTTTTTCTTATTCCTTTGTTGGGTTATAGTTTGTTTATTTTCTTGGGGTAGGGTAGGAACATATTCCCTCTTCCACTTCTTTTTGCCCACATATCTGGAATGTCTACCTCTGATTCACCTTCCGTCTCCCATCTTTCCCATGACTTGTTCCTCA
Organism: Bradypus variegatus; assembly: GCA_004027775.1. NCBI lineage: Eukaryota > Metazoa > Chordata > Mammalia > Pilosa > Bradypodidae > Bradypus > Bradypus variegatus. The sequence continues at coordinate 13,207 of PVKY010002651.1, read as the reverse complement.
TTCTCCATGTTCTTGAGTCTTCTTTCCCTGAAACTGTCCTTTCTCTGGGCTCATCCTGTTTTTGTTTTCCATGCTGGCTGTTGCGTGAATGTTGGCTTCCCTAAAATGGTCAAATATTTATTGACAATCAGTGCTCAGTGGTGAGATGCAGAGAAATAGAAGCGTCTCCCTACCTGGGAGTGTACACTTATGGGGGGTGGGAGTGGTGTAGGCTCAAATGTGGAGGGAAGGGGATGGGTGCTGTGTTATGAGGGTAGTTCACGTGCATGGGGTGAGCTGGGGAGGCCTCAAGCTCTAGCAGGGAAGAGCATGTTCCTGTCCACTATCCACGTCTTCATCTCCAGGGAGCAATCTGTCCCCTTCCTGGCTGAGGCATCCCATCCCGTCTTGCTCTCTTCCTGGGCTTTGGTTTTGTAGGTCTCTGCTCTTTCTGTATCCTCCTCCCCATGTTCTAGAAATAGATGTTCTTGTCCTAGACTAGATCCCGGCTCTGCACGTGGCTGTCTTCCTGAGCTCCCACTGGGCTGGGCAGACTCCCAGGGAGACAGTGACCCCAGGTCAGTGGGAGACTTGTGGGTGGCGGAGGTCTCCAGGACCAGGCTGCATGGCTGATGCAGCACAGATGGAATTTGCCACTGGAGGGCCAAGCACACAGCGAGTCACTGGCCATTCCTTTCTCCCTTCCTTCCTTGCCATGAGGGAGCAGGGCCTCCCTGCATTTCTCTTGGGCTGCGTCACCCTGGGCCACCCCAGTGGGTTTGGTGAGCAGAGATGCAGCCAGGCTGCTGGCTTGCTTGGGTGGACCCAGGCTCAGCACCCTTCCCACAATCCCTCTGGGTGGTTCTGCAGCTGTAAGGGAGAAGGGTGGGAGAGAACAGGAGCAGGAGGCTCTTAACTACTCAGCGAGGTCCCAGGGCCTGGCTGCCTTCCCCTCAGAGCCATGCCAGGCAACTCGTGTTTGTGGAGCAGCTTCTTGGAGTCTTTGGATCTTTCTGCAATGGCTTTTATGGGATACTCAGAGAGGTGGAGGATGGAAGCCATCCTTGCTTCAAGGATCCTGCATCTAAGCAGCAATGCCAGCTGGAAGCCACATGGAAAGCTTCCCGACTGCCCACACTTAGCTTCCTCACCAGCCCCAGCTCCCCATACCTGTGCCAACTCATCCTTTCTCTGGAACACCCAAATCCTCCCCTCCATGGCCCTCTAAGTTCTGCCCCCCCATCCCCAGTGCTGCCTGCTCCTCCTGTCGTTCCTGAAGCCAACTCTGCTGAGAAAAGGCAGCACAGGGAGACAGTCTTAGTTTTCCAGGGCTGCTCTGACAAATATCACAATTTGTCAATAGGGAATGCTGCAGGGAGCTGGGAGTGGGGGTATATGGGAACTCTGTACTCTCTGCATGATTCTTCTATAAACCTAGAACTATTGTAAAAAAATAAATTTAAAAAAAATTTAAATAAAGAATAGGAAGTGGAGAGAAGGAATCTGATAACGGTGGCTACCAGGTTTGTGGTTTCATCTACCCCAGAGACTGTGCTCCACTTTCTCTGCCCATGACAGCCACACCAGGCCCAGAGGGTCCTGTGCCTCCAAGCCCCCCTGCCTCTTTCCCCTGGAGAGGGGACCCGCTCTCTCCTGGGGGGCTGTGAGGACTCTGAGAAGCCAACAATAAATGCCCTCAAGAAATGAGGAGAAAATAGTGGATGGCTATAGTAAGTTTCAAGAACTGAAAGGACCTAAGACAAGTGAAGGAGCAAATGCATACAAGTGGCTCAAGTGTTATAGAGTGTGGGGAACTAAAAAAAATAATAATAAAGCAATGTGGGCAGTGGAGAATGGGTTGGCTTACATGACAGGAATTTACTATCTCTCAGTTTTGGAGGCCAGAATGAAGCTCTTGGCAGCCGTGTTTTCTCTCAAGTACGTGGCATTTGCCTCTGTCACGTGGCCGCCGGCCTCTCCCTGACTCCTCCCACGACTCCTGTTTCCTTGGCTCGTAAGGACGTCAGCCATATTGGATCGAGGCCCACCTTTGTTTGTTCAGCCACGTCTTCAGAGGTCCCATCTACAAATGGGTTCACACCCACCACACTTGGGTGAGGAAGTGAACATGACTTTATCGGGGACATGATTCGATCCCCAGCAGAGACCCAGGGCCACCTAAAGCTTACCCTTCCCTTCCAAAGCATCGAATCCAACCTATTTCCTGAGCCCGGATTCTCTGATGGCCACCATGGAGAGGTAACAAAACCTGTCTTGGAGGTCAGGTGGGAGTGAAGTAAGGTAACGGGGGCAGAGCAGGGCCTGGCACTCGGTATCCCGGCTCCCAAGATCTTGGTGGTCCGAGCTAATCATTTCACCTTCCCTGAGCCTCAGTTCCCTCATGCAGACATGCAAGGCTGACCCAGATGGTTTCTCTACAAAGAGGCAGACATGGTGTGTGTGCCAACAGGAAACTGGGCAATATCCTTTACTGCCCTTCCTAGAGCCCCAGTTTCCTCTTACGCAACAAGGGGAGAATAACAGTGTTTCTAGGATTTCCAAAGATGGAATGGATGAAATGATCGGCTGTGCTGGATCCATAGAAAGTGGCCAGTAAGTTTTAGTTGACTTTCAAAAATTGTATTCTTTTCTTTTCTTTTTTTTTTTTTTTTTTTTTTGAGGGTGTCTTCTTCTGAGCCTCTTGGTTCCTGGTTGGTAGAGACAGATACACTTGTGCTAGAGGGGAGGTGGGGTTAGCTAACGGGGTCCTCAGGGTAAGAGACCCCAGAAGCTCAGCAAGAGGGGCTGGGCAAGGTACCCGGGCTCTGATTTGTGTCTGGCTCTGGTGTGGGAGAACCAGGCCCCCTGCAGTGATGGGTGCAAGACAAATTCCTCCTTACTGTGTAAAGAACTTCACCCCAAAGCATACGCTCCAGGATGGTCATCTCAGCTGTCTCTTCTGTTCCCGGAACCAGAGCCCCATCTGAGAATTGTCACAGCTCAGGTCCGCCTCCATGTGCCCTCCCTGAGGGGGCCTGGCTGCACCCACGCGGTGCCCCCTCCTGCCCCCTCATGTCAGGACTGTGTGAGTAAGGCTGATGCAGGCAGAGCGAGTAACTGTTATTCACATGCAGCCCCGCCTTCCGGGGTCTGGGGGTGGGGGCTGGGGCCGCTGGGGTGAGGGGAGCTGAGGTGGCAAATATGAGGCCGCCCAGACTCAACAGAGGGCTGCACCCCCCTGCCCCCTGCTCCGTGGCTGAAAGGACAGGTTGGCCTGGGGTGCACTTTAAGACCGGGGATCCAGCTAGGGCTCCTGTAATTGACTGAGCTAGGGCCTACGACAGGAGAGGCTGAATCGTCCTTGCACCCCCCTTGTGAAGCCCCCCGGGAAATGCAATGGGCAGGGCAGTTGGCACAGGTTTGGCCAGTCCTGCCTGCTAGCACCCACCCCCAGCCCGGTGACAACACCGGAGATCGGTCTCAGTCTTAAGTGTCCAGTGGAGCCCGCTGCCTTCCTCTTGAGCCGAGAGGGTCTTTCACCAAATCAAGAGAGAAACCGAGTTGGGACTATGAAGCCCAAGGTTGTGGGTATGTCCCTGGTGGCAGGAGCCTCCTCACCTGTCCACCCCAGGTAGGCTCCCTGGGCCCACCCGGCCTCGCCACAGAGGGGACGGCTTGCCCACCCCACAGTGGGCACACGCAGATCTCTGCCAAAGAGGCCCTGACCAAGGGCACTTCCTGTCTCGGTGCTTTGCCGTCCCTAGCCCCTGTCTTCTCCGAGAGGCCGGAGGTCCTGGCCAGGGGCCAGCTGCGTCTGGACAGGAGGAAACCGGGATGTGGGGAACGGCGGCAGCAGGAGGAACGTGGCACACTGAGTCCTCGGTGGCAGAAATTCCACCGGAAAGTAAACAATGTGTAGGGGACAGAATCACCGTCTAGAGAGCACGGAGACAAGGAAGGGGACAAGACTTTCCTGCCCCAAGTGGGGTAAACAGCCCCAGGCCTGGGGAACCCCAACTCTCCCCCAAGGTTGTCCTCCAGGTCTGGATGTTGGAGTCGGATGCTGGAGAGCTGGGTGGGCGCCGCTTGGAACCACTGGAAGAAATGCATGCTTGTATCCTTTCCTGGCTTCCTGAGGCTGATGAGCCCCTATGGGGAGAAGCAGGGTCCACTGCCAAGGTCAGAGGATCCCAGGGAGGCCAAGGGCAGGATGAAGGAGCATCTGGCTGCAAGTGCCAAGCTGTATCTGAGGCTGGGGAGGACACAGCCCCCCACATGGCAATTTGCTGCAGGAGACCAAATGAGAGGGTCTAGGTTCTAGGGCAGGAGTTTCAGGAAGTGGAGGCTGCGGAGAACTCCATTAGGGGTGGTGGACGCCAGGTTGAGTGAAGAGGAGCCCAGGGTCCCCATCTGTGACACCAGAGGGGACAGTCCCTTTCTCTTTTGGGGGCCCAGACCCAATTACCCTTTGGGAAGCAGAGCAGGAATGAAGCAAACACAAGAGCGGACCCCAAGCATGGCGACCCTGGGATCCCCTCCCCAGCCATCCATGCTGGCATGGCTGGAGGAGGAGCTGGGGCCGAGTCAGAAAATTCTCAGCCGACAGCTGGGATTTGTGGGTAGGCAGTTTCTGATCTGCAGCCCTGTTCATTCCTAAGGTTTGCAGGGGCCGGGGCGGGGGTGGGGTGGGGTGGCGTCTGCTTGTCTTTTCTTTAGAATTTCAGGAAAAACCTCCTCCCCCAAACTGTAGCAGTGAGAGCGGCTAGCCCACATGGAGAAGATGCTGAGTGCCAGGCCCTGCTCCGCTGTCGTTGCCTTATTTCACTCTCGTCTGATCTCTGAGGTAGGTTTTACTTCTCCATGCTGCAGACGAGGAAACCGAAGCGCAGGGTTAGCTCTCTTGCCCAGCCAGACAGGAGCCGACTCCAGAGCTCTCAGCTTCTCACCAGCTTCTTGGGGTCTTCGCTGTCCCGCCTCCTTCCCCCCGCTCTGAGAGAGGTCCAGAGGGTCCCTCTGGCCCACTGAGGGGCCGTCACCTGGCGACAAGGAGACGCAGCCTGTGGTGGACGGTGGGGCGAGGGAGGACAGGAGTGTTGCCCTTTGACCCAGCTGCTCAGTGAGCAGTTCTCTGGCCCTGCCCCTTGCCCTCTTTGCGTCTAGCTGGTTTCATGCCCACCTAGGCCTTCCGGCTAGACCCTGAGGTGGGTGGAGAAAGGACAGAGAAAATGGGAAGCTGGCCCAGGGGATGGAGGAATTCTCTGCAACTTCAGGACCAAAGATGTCAGTGTGAGCTTCGAGTGCCTCAAAAAAGCTGTACGTAAAATGCTATAGGATTGAATTTCACTTTCCCTCTGAAGAATCAGGAAGAGTGATGGCACTTAGGGGTGTCCCCTGCGAGTGTCTGTGTCTGCCGAGAGCCTGCTTCTCTGGAGTGCTCTGCCCTGGGTGGGTGTGAAGTGGGTGGGACGTCTCCTGACCTCCAGGGGCCGAGAGTCACAGAGGGGAGGAAGCCCGTGTTCACAACCATAAGGAGCATTGCAAAGCGTGTGGCACCAGGAATCAGGAATCCAGAAAGGGGACATCTGCAGCCTGGAGCAGGCCGAGAAGTCTGCATGGTGGACAGGCCTGAGCCTGGCCTTTCAGATGGGGCAGGAGGGGGAAGGGGGGCCCCTCTGCTTAGGGAAGCCGAGAGGCATGTGCAGGAAAACAGGGAGAAAGGCCTGGAAATGGAGGTTCCCAAAGAGCAAGTTGGGGCATTTGCCCCACACGTGGGAGCCTGGAGGAGCCTCCCCACGTTCTGCTCCCCGTGCCTGCTGGGACCTGCTCCCAGCTGCTCTCTTAGTCAGCCCCTGTGCTCGGTGCTCCCTCCCCTGCAGCTCTGGGGCGCCGATGAGGCCCCCGTTATTCATAGGCCGGAGCCGACAGCCAGCTCTCTGGGGCTCACTCCCTCTTGCCCAGGTGCAGCCCTGCCTGCCAGCTCACTGCCCTATGGGGCTGGCTCCAGACCCAGACGGCCCGGGGTCGTGCCAGGGTGGGCAGGAGCTCCAGGCCCTGCAGGCAGAGACCCCACCCCCAGCCCGTCAGTCCTGGTCTGGCAACTTTGTAACAAAAGGATCAGCCTGTCTCAGGAAGCAGAGGGGGATGGCTCTGTTTTTATGGTCCTTGTCCTTCAGCAGTGACCCCAATGGCATCACACAGAGGCCAGCAGAGGGACTTTGGGGTCTAAGAAATTTGGGGGCCACTCCCCTTCTCATTCTGCTTTGGATGGAGAAAGTGACTTGTCCCTGAAACTAAACTCCTGGAACTGGACTCAGGGGCCCTGTGTCCGCAAGTCCTCACTCTCTGGAGAAATGGAATGACAAACTCCATTTGTCATTCTCTGCGGCTCCCCTCCGCCTTCGGTTGTAGGCTTCCCCAGGAAAGTGGGGTGGAGGAGGGAGGCAGGGGCTGAGTTGGGATGGAAAGCCCCTGACTCGGGAACTCCCTGTTACCATTTCCAAGGAACCCCAAGGGCCTCTAGGTGTGGGGAGATGTCCTGTTGTGTCTAGAACGCAGGGCTGGCTTTCCGGGCTGACTCAGGGATGGGGTCAGCAGCCCCACAGCAGCAGGTGGGCTCCAGCCTGACCGTGCTCCCGGGGGTGGAAGGTCCCCCACCCCCCTCTCTGACAGGGCTTTCCTGTTCGGGCACCGTTAGTTCCGCTGGCTGGATGGAGGAGCTGTGTGTGTGTGGGTGTGTGTGGGTGTGGGGGGGGTGTGCCTGTGGGTGTGACGGGTGGTCACCGGGGATGTGCTCACTGGGCCTTCCGCTTCCCTGAGGCCCTGCCAGCCTGGTCCACTGTTCGGGGAGGGGCAGCAGGAGCCGTGTGGGTGAGAGGGAGGGGACGGGGCTGGGAATTCACAAACTGGGGAGTCTCAATCTGACCACATCTGCCCCCACACCTCACCCCCACCTCCGCCATCTGGTTTCCCGTTTTCTTATCCACCTCTTAGTTAGGGGGTTCACTCGCTGCCCCCCCATCATCCCCTCTGCTTCTTCTGCCTCTGAGGTTCTGCACACTGGTGCCCCTCTACACATAACCTACCCTGGAATGTTCCCTCTTGTTGGCTTTTCTTGTGTCAATCAGCTCCCCATAGAGCCTCCAAAGCTGAAATTCCACCTTTTCCATAAAGCCTTCCCGGACTCTCCAGGCTGCCCTGAGCCGCTTCTCCTTTGAGCCTTGATCTCCTGGTCAGACCCATCCATCAGCCTGGGATTGCTCCTTCACCATATAACATAAGTTGCCTTTGTTTCCCCTGGTGGACTGGTAACAGTTTAGGGGTAGGGGCAGTGAGGTCTACGTGTTCCCTGTACTTTCCCTCAGTGTTTCCCTGTGTGGGTGGCCCCAGCCTTGCTGTTCACACCACCTTCTGAGGATGCACTTAGGAAGAAACCCAGTTCAGAAGAGGCTGTTAGCCCTCTGTGGAAATCACCTAGGAGACAGCCTGTCTGCGAATGCCCCAAATCCAAACAAGGTGACCTGGGCAACATCTCCAAGAGGCTGATGGTCCTGCTGCTAACTTACCTAACTAACCACATTGTCCTCTGCCTGAGGGGGTCATGCCAACGCGAGGGGGCTGTCCTGCAGGTGGTTATACAGGCAACCCGGGAGACCAGCCCTGGCGCCATCCGGGAGACTCAGTGTCCTTCCCTCCAACGTCAGTGGGCAGCCACGGGACAGGCATGCCCACAGTGGCATGGATTTCTCTCGAAGTTCGACGACAGCAGCCATTAAGGTCATGCAACACCCTGGCCTTGTCCTGAGGCCCCCGGGAGAGACGTGTCCAAGCCACCAGGGGTAGTGGCTCTGCCTGCAAATTAATCATGGAACATTCTGGTTCCATGTGCTGTTCCTGTGCGTCTGCCCTGGGTTGGATTTGTCCGTGACTTTGCACACCCCGGCTGAGGACAAGGTACCAGGTGGCAAGGAGGACGCGCAATGAGGCCACCTTGTCTGGTGACCAGTGTCTTCCCTCACTGGCCACATCTTCTCCCAACACTTTTGCCCCTGCCGTTGGCCCTGGGCTCTTAGCTCAGGGTACTTCGAGCCAATAAATCCTTTCTTCATGGTGGACTGATTGGTGGGTCTAGGGAGTGGAGGGAAAACAGGCCAGCTCAGCTCAGGTCTCAGGAAGGTGTGGGGAGAAGGCCACAGTCCTGGGGGGCTAGAGGGGGAACGAATGAGTGAATGTTGGCAGAACATTTGCCTTGTCTGGGCACTGGCTAAGTGTGTCGACGTTCACTCCCTCCTTTGGCCTGGGAGCCCTGTGCTGTTTCCTGTTATTTATTATTTTTATTGTATTTCTTCCCTGTAATGTTTACAGGGATGAGGAATGGAGGTCCAGAGCAGATAAGTAGCTCGTGCAGAGGTCTGCCTGTTCGTGAGTGACGGTGGCTGGAATTAGATGCAGCCCTCCTCACCTGGAATCGCCTTCTTGGACAGGAGGGAGGAAGGGCCCTGGGTGGGGAGGATCTGCCTTCTGTATTAGTAGAGGAGGCTTCTGGGTGGAGAGCTGGACAGAGCATGGAGGCACTTGGGCCCTGCTCCTTGCCCACGCCCAGCATCTGTCCTTCAAGACTTGGCAGCTACGGTCCTTGGCTGAGCATTAAATGGTAGGAAATGAGCTCCAGGGAAATTCCAGTCTCGATCCTTTGATGAGGAGATAGTTGGCATGGCATGCTGTCAGGGCACACCCCTGTTTGCCTCCTCTTCCCCATGCCCCGTGCATGTTCAGAACACCCAGATCTGCCCCATCCTCACATCTAAACATGCACGCAGGTGCCCTTCTCCGGCCACGTGCAGAAACCAGGCACGGGGCACAGCAGTGCTTTCTCCGATGTACAGACACAGATTCTCCATGACAGACATACATCCTGCCTTCCCTGACAATAAAGACCCACTTCCAGCTCTTGCTGAGACATCGTGGCTCCCTTTTCTTTTCCTGTGACCTTTCTGGGCCCTGGATGGAGACGCATGACCCCAGATCCCAGGGAGCACAGACTTAGGTGCACCCAGGCTTCTGCATCCCTCAGCTGACAGCTTTGGGTCTCTGCCATTTCCCCCAGGGATCACATGGGAACACACCAAATGTCTATGTCTCCTTAGGGAGGTGCTGCTATCCAGGAGGCCTTCCAGGAAACTGCACCCCGCTTCATCTTTTCTGGAGAATGTTTTTCTTTTTCTCCCTCTGGGCCAACCTCCCACGTGACCCTTTCCTCCTGAAGATATCTAGCTCTGCCCTAAAGTCCAGCTTCTCCTTGGCTTGGGAGGTGTTTCCCAGCTGGAGAACAAGAGTTGGCAAGAAGCAGGGGGCAGAAAAAGGGAATTGTGGGCCAGGCAGAAGGTGAAGGGGCCTGTGTCCGATGGGCCTAGCAGGGTCCCTGCCACAGACCCCAGAACCGGGATGGTGGGGGGGGTGGTCCATTTCTATAACACCCACCCCCACCCCCACCCCGCTTACCCCACAGACTCTGCCTGGGAGCCTCCCAGAACCAAGTCCAGTGAGTGGGGACCCCCGTGTCCTCCCAGATCACCTTTCCCGCTGCCTGAGGCTGAGCGAGTGTGGGGAAGGCCCTGCCCACCCCAACTCAGGAGCTCCAAGACACAGGCTTCTCTCAGGGGGAGGAAAAAAAAGAAAAACATTCACCAGAAAAGAGTCCGTGGGGTGCGGCTTCCCCAGAATGTCTCCTGGACAGCACCTCCCAGGGGAGTGGTGGGCAGTTGATTCTGGGTTGGGCAGGGCCGGCTTTGGTCGATGTCCAGCTCCTAATGAGCGTGCACACGTTACATAATCTCTTAACCCCCCACTTCCTTGCATTTAAAACAAGGATAATAATAATAACCCCTCTTAGAACTGCTGAGGGGACTAAATGAGATAATACTTTTAATTTTCCTAGCACATAGGAAAGGGCTTGGCTCAGAGGAAACTGAATGAATGATGCTACTCATTCATTCATTCACTCAGCATGTACCGTGTCTCAGGCACTAGGTTCCCAGGATATACCAGTAAACAAAACAAGCAAGGAGCCCTCCCTGTCCTTGTGCATTCAGCTGGGGGTGGCGAGACAACAACACATGAGCAGCATAAATGATTAAATGATACAACACATTAGAAGGTCAAAGTGCTATGGGAAAAAAAAAGAAAACGTACAGCAGGTTGAGGTAATGTAATGAGGTTGTATTTTTCTCCGGAATGTGGAGCCTTTTGGCCTCAGCCCCTGCCTGCGTCACAGTTGCCGGATCTGCCAGCATTCCATCGACAGGAATGAGGGTGAATAGGTGAAGGTGAGTGGTTTGGGCATGAATCCGTTCAGTTGTCCCTTTCATCAACAAATATTTCAAATACCTGATCAGCGAGTGCGCAGCATGGATCGGGATGTCCTGCGGGGTCTGGCAGGCGAGGATGTTCCGCACGTGTGTCATCTGAGTTAGCGAGTGAAGGCGCCCATGGGAGAGCTGGTCGCGGGAGGCAGATCTGGGGTATAACGGTGGGAAGGACAGCTTTGGAGTCAGACAAACCTTTGCCTGAATCCACATCTGCCTATCAGGGGCAGCCTCTCCAAGCCTCGAATTTCCTTGCCTGTCAAATAGTGCGAAGGATTCCAACTTTGTAGGGGTTGAGGCTCCCAGGAGTCGATGGCTGGGAAGCACACATCGGCTGGCACTTAGTAACCGCTGTTTCATCTCCTGTGCTTTATTGTGGGGCCAGGGGCTGCGTGAACTGAGTTAGGTCTGTGCTACCCACCCTGGCCCCTCGCTGGCTGTTGATGAACCACCCCTAACCTGTTGTTGGGAGCGAGAAAATCAATATAGCTATTTCTGAGGGTGAAGAGGCATTTTCTGAGCAAAATCAAGGCCCGAGAGTCCCCATTCTGCCTGCTCCTAATAGTGGGGAGGGATGCTGTGACCACCTGTCCAGCGTGTGCCCCCAGCCTGTGCTGCACCCCTCCTTCCTCACCCCTACAGCACCGCCTGGGTTGTTCTCATTTAGAGGCCAACATGCCCAGGTAAAGCAGTGGGAGGGGACGGAGGCCTGTGGGGTCCGTGCACAAGGCACCTGGCTGCAGACACAGCCGCTCACTGAGGCTGGAGAGGCCCTTGGGGCTGTGACTTCTCCAATCCAAAGGAGGAGAGACCCAGGTCTGAGGGAGGAGGCTCGTCCGCATGGCCGGGAACCCGCAGGCCCATGTGTCTGACCACGGAAGCAGATGCTCTCCCTCGGGTTTGGGAGCTGGGAACGGGCCGTTCTCCCCCCAGGCACGGCTCACACGGACCGCCAGCCCCCTCGGCTGCTGAGTCATGCTCCCCAGGGTTCACAGAGGCGCCGGTCCAAAGCCGGGCTGAGTCATCAGAGGATGAATTGCAGAATTCTTCTTCAGCTTGTCACCACAGCAGTGGAGGAACCTGGTACCTCATCACCCCCATTCCCCGCCGAGCTGTTCCAGACAAACTCTCTGCAGGTGTTGCTAGTCTCTGCGTCTTGTGGGGCTCCGGGAGAGAGGATGAACTGGGCACAGCGGGGTATGGAGCAATTCTCAGCTACTCTCCCTTGGTCCTGATCCCAGACCCTTCCTTACGGGGATGGGGTCTGATCTGTCAGCACAGGAAAGATCCTCGGATCTCATTTTGTCCCAGCGAGGAAACTGAGGCACGGGCTAGTTCACACGACTGGGCCAGGATACAGAGCTGGTTGTGGGCAGCAGATCTGGGGTATAACGGTGGGAAGGACATCTTTGGAGTCAGACAAACCTTTGCCTGAATCCACATCTGCCTATCAGGGGCAGCCTCTCCAAGCCTCGAATTTCCTTGCCTGTCAAATAATGTGAAGGATTCCAACTTTGTAGGGGTTGAGGCTCCCAGGAGTCGATGGCTGGGAAGCACACATTGGCTGGCACTTAGTAACCGCTGTTTCATCTCCTGTGCTTTATTGTGGGGCCAGGGGCTGTGCGAACTGATTAGAAATAAGGATCAGAAGTCTTCTTCACAAACCCCCGCAAGGGCTGCTGTAGGATCACACATGCAGTCTGCTAGGAGGTGCCGGGAGAGCCTTATCTGGTCCCCAAACCAGGAAACAGGCAGAGGCCCCCTCCCTTGGGACCCCAGCCGCCCCACGCAGTAAGCCCCCTTTCTGGGTACACCTGAGTCCCGGCAAGGCCAGATCCCTGCTGGCTGGCAGGGAGGATTGGCCTGGAAGACACCCAGCTCTGCCCAGAGGGCCAACTCTGCTCTGCAGAGAAAGTTCTGGGAGGTGAGGAAACGGTCCTGGGCGAGGGTGGGGTTCCAAACGGTCCTGCAATGTCCCCGAGGGATCTATTTTGGCCTCTTTGGAGCTGTGGCTTGGGTGGCTAAGGACAAGGTGATTCCCTTTCGAAGCTGGAGGAATTTTAAACAACTCCCCATACCCAGGAACCCATGAGAAAAGCTTAGAGGTTTTCAAAAGAACTTTATTAAGAAACAGAGGAAAAATACAAAGTACAAAACCAAAGGAATGAAAGAGTTTATGGCACAGATTCTTATCCCCGAGTCAACCAAGAGAAATTGGCCGACTGAAACCAGTAACTGGGGACCCAGGCTCCAATCCCGTTTCTTCAACCCCGTCTATACTGGCTGCTAAACCAACCCATTCAAACTTTCTATGGAGACGAGTTCAGGTTGTCTTCCAAAACCTCACCAATTCTACTTCCTCATCTTCTGTTTAGGTACAGGCCCTTCGGATGGATGAGTCATTTCTCTACCTGGGCCCAAAGATTCCTCACCCAGGGCTTCAGGTGAGGCCCTGCCAATCAAGGGAATCTGTGGTCCCAAGAAGACCTGCTATTTTTTTTTTGCTCCTGTCCTGATCCATGTTAATTAAACTATAGTCATAAGCCAGTTGGGTTGGCTGGTTCTGTTATCTTCAGTCAACTTACCTATTTCCCTAAGCCTGGTCTTTTTCCTGCTGGGAACGTCTTGGGAGCTCTTACAGGCAGCTCAGTGCTGCAGCTAGTCCAAGACTATTGTCTCCCCAGTACAGAAATCTTTGCACCTGTTCAATCTCCCACTTCATTAAGGGATGGCTCTTAAGTTCTCATGGAGAGACAATCAAACACCTTGAACTTGGTACCTATTGATCAAGCCCTGTCCAGATCGTCACCAACCTCATCAACTCCCTTGGCATATCTTTGACTTCCCTATCGGACTTATGGCCTTCT
>PVKY010002650.1:0-24669 GCA_004027775.1 Bradypus variegatus | reverse complement strand
TGTGGCCTTCTCTCTCTCTCTAACTAAGCCACCTTGGCAGATGAACTCATTGCCCTTCCCCCTACGTTGGACCTGACTCCCAGGGATGTAAATCTTCCTGGCAACGCAGGATATGACTCCCGGGGATGAATCTGGACCCAGCATCGTGGGATTGAGAACATCTTCTTGACCAAAAGGGGGATGCAAAATGAAACGAAGTAAAGTTTTGGTGGCTAAGAGATTTCAAATGGAGTCAAGAGGTCACTCTGGTGGACACGCTTATGCACTATATAGATAACACTTTTTAGGTTTTAATGTATTGGAGTAGCTGGAAGTAAATACCTGCAACTATCCAACTCCAACCCAGTAGCCTTGACTCTTGAAGATGACTGTACAACAATGTAGCTTACAAGGGGTGACAGTGTGATTGTGAAAACCTTGTGGATTGCACTCCCTTTATCCAGTGAATGGATGGATGAGTAGAAAAATGGGGACAAAAACTGAATGAAAAATAGGGTGGGATGGGGGTATGATTTGGGTGTTCTTTTTTACTTTTATTTTTTATTCTTATTCTGATTCTTTCTGACGTAAGGAACAGGTTCAAAAATAGATTGGGGTGATGAATGCATGACTGTATGGTTGGATGATTGTATGGTATATGAATACACTTCAATAAAATGTATACTTCAATAAAACTAAATTTAATTTAAAAAAGTGAGTGAAAGTACACATATTGTTTTAAGTTAAAATAAAATGTTCATTTAAAAAAAAAAAAGCCCCCACCCTAAATGCCCTCTCTTCTGTTCTTCCTGCAGTTGCCAGGACCCAAGCTCTTGTCACCCCACACCAATCACCCCCAATACCCAACAGAATCACCTTAGAGGAGGCTAATGAAATGATGAGTGGGCAGGAGCACAAGGATGTGAGGGGGTACAAAGGCACCCTGCAAAGAACTGGTAAGATTTGGGCCAAAGTGAGAGGAACAGCATCAAGTGTAAACTCTGAGAACCAAAGCAAAGCAAGATGGAGCAAGATAAACTGGAAATATGGATTAATATTTAGGTTTTATTCTTTCATCTTTTGAAGAAATAACACATGGACATTGCACAAAACTCAGAAGGTTCAAAGGGGTACACAAGGAAATGTAATCTTCATCTTTCCACCCCATCCCCTAGTGCAGTAGCTCCTTCACTACTCTGTCTACACTTTCATGCCTCCTTCCAGAAATAGTCTATTCTGTGTTACAATTTCAGTTAAAGAAGCCCTATCACTAGATAAGTGGCTCATGTTTAAAAGATATGCACCCAGGCTAAATCGAGATGAGGGAGACTGTGGGCCTCTGGCTCCAATCTCAGGAAAGGGGTGACAAGCCTCATTATCTTTTGATCGAGATTGTCCTAATGGCCCATGAGCAGTTAATTGGTGTCAAGGGTCAAAAACTGGCAATCCTCAGGGAGAATTTGATCCTCTAGGTGTTCTGTTTGGCTGACACTCCTCCCTCCCTCCCTCCCTTCCTTCCCTTCCTTTTCTTTTTGGAATTTTAAGACTGCTCATCAACCTTCTAGAGTCTAGACTTCCATAGGTCCTATATGTAAGCTCCAATTTTTCTACAGCAAACCTGCATTGCTTACATAATAAAAGATTATGAATATTGGGAAGAAATGAGCTTTTTTCCCTCCCTGTCCCCAAAGTTCCTAAAGGTTTGTTTTGGTTTTGCTGAACTTTACTCTTTTGTATTCTGTGTTACACTGAAAATAAAGACTTTGTGAGTTTTGAAAAAAGAAAAGGCAACCGCTAGCAGAATGGAATTTTAAAGTTGGGGCAAGTGTTCCTTCCCAGTACCCCTGAAACATTACCACCAGGTGGCAACCGATTTTATTACTCGTCAGCCAGCCTCAGTCCTCCAACCAGTCCCACATGTGACTGACAAGCCTACTATGCCAAGCTAGACCTCTTTGGGGCTCCCCAGGCTCTGTCCATTCAGCTTCAGCTTTTCTTTTCCCCATATTCCACTGGCCAGAGCCAAGACTCTGAACCATTTTAGTCATCTTGGGCCCATGCTGGCCACCAGGAGCACTACTCACTGGCCAAAACTTTTACCTCATCAACTTCTCTACCCAACAACCACATCAGGACACAGTAATTATCATTTATTTTTCAGGCTCTACAAGGAGGTAGCTAAACCTCTTCTTTGCCCTCCTTCCTCCAGGAAGGCCTCTGGTTATGGAGATAGTCCCTGAGGAGAGCTTGAACTGGTGGGGAACGGGAAGCTCATGTAGAAGGCGAATGCCAAGGGATGCTGTCACCTTCCAGCCAACTTCCTCATCGCCTGCTCTTCAAAGCGGAAGGAGTGCCAGCCCTCAGCTTCAGTCAGATCATGGGCTCCTAAGGCCTTGTATAAGTCCATGGCCCTCTGGTTCCAGTCTAGGACTGCCAGGCGGAACTGGGAGCAGCCCTTATGCAGGCCCACCTGAGGGAGAAGACATCACTCACTCACCTGGGGCTAAAGCTTTCTCACACAATATTCACAGGGTGCCACCCCACCCCCACCCCCCTATAACCTTGCTTTTCTAGGGTCTAGGTGGTGGCCGCCATCCCAACCAGACCCTCACTGCCCTCCTCACCTCAGCCACCTTTTTGATTATTTTGGAACCAATCCCTTGACCTGTTGTGGAGAGAAATAGCTGAAAACTTTGAGCTGAAGGACATCAGAAAAAGCCACAGACTGGAATTAGGGGGCAGGGGATAGTGGTTGGGTCTGTGGGTTTCTCTGCTCCCAACCCAGCCTCGGCCTCTGCCCAGTACCCCGATACTCCGGCTTCACATAGATGTCTTCCAGATACACGTTGCGCCCCTTCCATGTGCTGTAGATGAAGTAGTACAGCCCATAGCCCACCAAGAAGGGCCCTGAGAGAAAGAAGGGGTGAAGCCTCCAGGAGCCCGGGAGAGAGACCACTGAGGCTGCCTGGGAGGGGGACGTCTGCGGTACAGATGTCCTTACCTTGTGGCTCAGTGGGGGCTGGAAGAATCTCTGCCACCAAACAGTGATAGAAAGGATGCTCTCCAAAGCCATCTGCTCTCAGGGCTGCAGAGATTGGAGAGGTGGGAAGGAGGACCTGCGTGTACGCCCACCCTGCGGCTTACTGCCGGGGAGAAACCATCCCTCACTTCCTCCCCGGCCTCCTTCAAGGTCCTGGGCTCCCACCTTCTTCGCTGATCTTCACCTGATCCGAGAGTTTCTCAAACTCGGCTAGTTCCTGCGGCATGGGGACGGAGGCCAGTTAGGGGGCCCCGCGGCTCCCGGAGCAGGACCTCCAGGCGCGCCCCTCCCCTGTCGCCACCGCCCCCCACCCTATTCCCTCTCTGCCTCCCCCGCTGGGACCCTGGTTTCCGGCTCGCAGTTTTCACCCGAATTAGCCTCAGGATGTCTCCACAGTCTCCCTCCTTGGCCTCTCGGATCCGCACGGAAGCCATCCCGGTCCCCGTCGCCTGGGACCAAAGTCCACACCCGCAGCTCCGTTCCGCAGATCTGGGCGAAGGGTAGCTGGGACCCTTCTAACAGCCTGCAAGCTTGGATCCCGCAAGGCCGAGGGGAGAGTAGGGTGGGGGGTGGGCCGCCGCGGGCTGGGAAGGCGGGGCAGAGTCCCCGGGGGCGGGGCCGAGGGGAGCGGTCGGACGAGGCGGCCCAGGCCGCGGGAGTCCCGCCCCCTGCCGTCGTACACCCGTCAGCCAATCGGCTTGCAGAGTAGGCTCGTCCCCACCCCCGAGCCCCGCCCCCGACGCCCGGGTCTCGTGACTGGGTCCGCGGGTAGGGGTCAAGGCTGGGGTGCTGAGCTTCCTGCCTGTTGCTGTATCTGTTTCCCGGGCTCCGGCCGCGCCACTCGCTGCTCAAATATCTCCCTCCGCCCTTCTGTAGTTGAAATATAACAGTGGGAGCCTGCTTTACCTTCACTCCCACTCGCCCGCTCATGCAAGCCCACTCTGACCTCGGTGAGCCCCAAGACCCCGGCTCTGAAGGCTGTTTCCTCCTGGTTTGGGTGGGCCAGAGCGTCTCCTCTCTTGGGGATATTTGCATTTTAAAATGGGGCAGGGAGAAGGTAATGAATTTCTACTGGTGGAGTGTCGGGCCCTGAAACAAATGGCTAAGGGAGGATGTTGGGGCGAGGGGGCCGGGGCTCTTAGTGTCCATAACTCCTCCGCAGAGATAACCACCTCCCTACAAGGCAAGCTTCGGGCCTGGGAAAATTCCGAGGGAGGAGCCCACACCAGATACTATGAACCCAACGGGTCCCTATCACTCCCCATTTCACAGACAAGGACCGCTGCAGCGCCATGGGGGAGGGGCTCGCTCAAGTTCACGGAGCTAGATATTTAGAATCCAGGCCTATCTCAGCTCTCGCTCTGCTGGAGGATGCTACTTGGAGAGCAAGGCAGAACTGTTTCAGGCACCCAGGCCGGTGGAGGCAGCCGCCGCAGGCGGCAGAAGGCTCAGAGGCTCTAGGTCAGTTTCTAGAGGAGGGGAGGGGAAGTGGGGTGTCCTCTCCTGGCTCATTTACTTTCTCTGGCGTGGGGGTTGGTAGTGGAGGAACTGTGTCCCTCAGTCCCATTTGTTCCTCATTGGGGCGGTAGGGTCAGTGCCCCTGTCTCCTACCCCCCTTCTTCCCCCGGGACAACCTTTAACCCTCCACCACCCCTGCGCAGGCTGTCTGCTCCCACGCCGTCTCCCCAGACTTGTCTGAACCGCAGAGAGGAATAAAGCTGACTATGGAGACTAGAGGCCCCCTGGCCGTGTTGCTGCTGTTGCTGCTGCTACCGCCTCACACCCACGAGGGACTGGCTCTGGGACGTTTTCCCCCCACTCAGGTGCAGGGGCGGGACGGGGCGTTCAGTTCGCTCTCTCCTTCTCTGAGCCTGCAGCAGTTCCCTTCCTTCTGTCCATTTCTGACATGTCCTTGTTCCAGCTTATTTTCTCTTTCTGCTAGAGGCCCCAGGACCCTCCTGAACTGCATCTCATCAATGGCACAGGACAAGAACCTGTCACCATCATGACCTTTGACATCAACAAAATCAGAAAGTATGGAGTTGACCCAGCCCCTTGACCTAGTTCCCTGACCCTACCCTCTCTCCATTGCCTCTTCTTTCCCTGTCTCCCAGTCCTTCATTCTTTCCCTGCCTCCAGCCCCACATTTACTCTCCAGGGCACACCCCGTACACAGTCTCTCTTCTGTGTCCTTCCAGAACCTCCTCCTCCTTTGAGCTTCGAACCTGGGATCCAGAGGGAGTGATTTTTTATGGGGATACCAACCGTAAAGATGACTGGTTTGTACTGGCCCTTCGGGATGGCAGGCTGGAGATCCAAATGCACAATTCCTGGGCCCAGCTCACCGTGGGTGCTGGGCCCCGGCTGGATGATGGGACGTGGCACCAGGTGAGCCAGCAGTGAGGGGAGGGGTGTCTCGAGCTGGTCTGATGAGGGGAACAGAACCAAGTTAAAGTGCCTGATCATTCCAGAATACTGGGTCATTTTGGAAGATGGTGGCTGGAAGCCAGCCCCAGGGGCCTCTGATTCTGCATCTCTCCTCCTTCCTGCAGGTGGAGGTGAAGATCCTTGGGGACTCCCTGCTGCTCAGGGTGGATGCGGAGGAGGTGCTGTGCCTGAGGCAGGTCTCTGGGACCCTGGCCAACAAACCCCAGCCCATCATGAGGATTGCGCTGGGGGGGCTGCTGTTCTCCCCCTCCAACCTCCGGCTGCCGGTAACTGCATCACGGGGGAGGGGCGTAGGGAGACCTTGGCCTTTAGGCAGCCATGGGGGTCCAGGCCCAGGGATTTTTTTTAAATCATTTTTTAAATTGTCGAATATAACATATTACATAGGCGTATAACTTTCCAAATACAATTTAACAAGTAGCTAGCAAATTTCAAAGAATGTTGTAGGTTACAGTTCCACAGTTCCAATTATATCCTTATTGTGAACTATAACATATATACAAAAAGGTGATAACTTTCAAATTACAATTTAACAAGTAGCTATAGAACAAATTTCAAAGGATGCTATGGGTTACCATTCCACCATTTCAATTCTTTCCTTCTAGCTATTCTAATACCCTAGCAACTAAGAAGAGCAAATAATTAGAAGAAAATTATATAGAGATTCAGTATTCATAATCCTTTGTTAAATTCCATCTTGTCTGTCTTCCTCTAGTTTAATCACTTTCCTGATCTTCAGGGATGTATAGGCAGTGATCACTAACCTGTTCATATTGAAAAGGGATGTTGACATTATAGGAAAAGGGGACACATCTGGTTAATATTCTTGAAGAGACTATTGCCTCTGGGTTTGGGGACTTAGTTGGCCTAGGAGCTCTCTGGAGGATGTAAGTTTCTGAAGAATAAAACTTAGTGAGTGAAACTTTTATAGCACCTCAGATAGGGACCTAGGTATTCTTTAGGGTTCAGGCCCAGGCTTTTGAGGAGAGGGGATGGAATGAGAGCTGGGCCGGGCAGCCTGAGTGCTTTTGTTTCCAAGGGCTGTAAGCTGAGGGTGGGGAGGCTGGGACTGGGGCTCAGAGGCTCAGATCCCCAACATCCCCAGATCTTCTGCTCCCCACCTCCCAGCTGGTCCCTGCCCTGGATGGCTGCCTGCGCCAGGATATTTGGCTTGACCCGTGGGCCCAGACTTCAGTTTCCACTTGCACTGGTTTCAGAAGCTGTGCTGCGGAGTCCCATCCTGGGGTATTCTTCCCTCCAGGGACTTGTGCGGAGTTCAGCCTCCAAGGTAAAGGTTCTTTTTCCCTCCAAGGCCTGCTCTGCCTTCCCCTGCCTGCCTCCACCGCTAGCCACCTCCTTCCATGAAGCCCCCGCCTTGAGGCCTCAGGAGGGTCCTTTCTCCCCCCAGATATCCCCCAGCCTCAGGCAGAACCCTGGGCCTTCTCTCTGGACCTGGGGCTGCAGGTCGCGGCTGGCACTGGCTACTTCCTTACCCTTGGGACCTCAGAGAACCCTTCTTGGCTCAGTCTCTACCTCCAAGATCAAGTAAGAGGGGGCACTGTGTCCCCATTTATTGGAGCCTGGGCACAGCAGCTGGGAGAGGGGCCCTCAAATTTTGACAATTAGGAGGGCTTCAGCTGGCAACCCTGGGGCAGAGGCACATCTTGAAGCTGCAGATGGTTTTGACTTAGGTTTCATATTTATTTGGGGTGAATATGGTTTTATAGAGGGTCAAGCCAGGAAAATTAAGGCAGGATTTAACTAACGGGAATAGGCAGATGGTGTGGCTGGGAGGCTGAATTAAGGCAGCTAGGGGTGGGGGCCACGAGGGGTGGCTGTGGCTCTTTCTTTCTTCCCTTGCTTATGTCCGTGTCCCCTCTCTGCTCTCTGCAGAAGGTGGTACTGTCTTCTGGGCCTGGCCCAGGGCTGGACCTGCCCTTGGTCTTAGGTCCCCCTCTGCAGCTAAAGCTGGATACATCCAGGGTGGTCCTGAGCCAGGGGCCCACAAACCAGGTCCTTGCTGTGCCTCCCAAGGACCCTGGCCCCCTCCTCAATCTCTGGGCCCAGCCTCAGGGGCGCCTCTTCCTGGGGGCTCTGCCAGGTAAGAGAGGAGAATGATGTCCAAGTTTCTCTGCACACCATGGAAACAGCTAAGAGGAGGGGAGAGAGTGGGAATGGACACATCTGGAGGGATAGGGAACCTCTGGGAGAAAAGAGGAAAAGGCCACAGAAGAGGGAGCATGAGGCGACAGTGGCAGGAAGTTGGCTGAAAACTTAGGTGGGGAGAACTGGAAAGTTGGAGAGAAGCTTCTGGGTGGCTCTAACCCACTCCCATCCCACCCTCCTCCAGGAGAAGCCTCTTCTGCCTCCTTTTGCTTGGACGGCCTTTGGGCCCAAGGCCAGAAGCTGGACATGGACCGGGCCCTGAGGAGAAGCCAGGACATCTGGACTCACAGCTGTCCCCAGAGCCTGGGCAATGCCACCGATACCTCCCATTAAATCCCTGCTTAAGAACCATCTTGAACATCGCACATTTGTTTATTCAACAAGCATTTATTCTGCACCTGCCATGGACCCGGCCCGGGGTCAAGCTTTGGGTTATACTGACAAACAAAAGCCACCCGGGTTCCTGTCCCCTGGGTGCTCACGGTTCCATGGAAGACTGACAGAGAAGGGTATAGTTGGAAATCGGTGAATGCCTTAAAATCAGGGAGTAGGGAGTGTGACAGCTTGGCAGCCAGGAGACCATAACCTAGTGTGGGTGTCAGAGAAGGCTTCCCCGAGAAGGTGGGGACTTCCTAGGCGGAGCACATATGGACACATGCTCACCAGACACAGCTCACCTTCCGAGAGCCGGGAGCCCACCTCCTCTTTCCTCATTGGAACTCCGGCTTCCTCCCTCTGAGATCAGGAGGGAAGGGAAAAGATGGGATTTTGTTCCTGTCTCAGTCCTGCTGATCCTTTGGGCTGCCTGTTGCGTCTGGAGAAGCAGCGGCAGGGGGCGTGAGAGGATTGTGGAAAGATGGGGGCAGGGGTTCCAGGGAAAGCCGGGAGACATTGGGAGAAAGAGAAAAAGGGAGGGGAGCAGAGGGAGGAGGCCATCTCTGTTTCTTCCAGTCTCGGTCTACTTGCTGCATTCCCAGACAAATCTGTCTGTACTCCATTAAACAAGAACTGGCTTGTGTTGGTCCCAGCTGGGAAGAACAGATGCAGGAGTCTTGCTCCCTCAAAAGAATATGACGGCCCAGCCCTGTGCCCCATGACTCTGGGGAATCCTGGTGACCCAACTCCCTGGGGCACCCTGAGGCTCCAGTTCTCAGCCCCCACCTCTCAATCTTCATTCTCCCTCAAAACTGGTAACCCATCCCCCAGTCTCCAGACCCCATGGGAATCCCAGTGTCCCAGCCTCATAGCTTTTTTCAAGGATCTGCCTGCGGGTAAGCAGGCAACCGGGTGAGGCACTCCTTGGACCTACTGCCCCCTTCTGCAGGGATCAGCAGGATCTAAGTGACCCCAGGGTAAGGGGTCTGCAGGAGAGTCCCCAGTGTGGAAGACAAGTCACAGGCCCTTTCTTATACCCTCCGGATCTTGTGTCTGCAGGGTCTTCACCTGCCTCCACCAGCCAGCAAGGTTTCCTAGGAGAGTCTTCAGCCTGGCCAGGGGGCCAAGATCCAACTCTGATCTCTGATCGGTGCTCAGCCTCAGCCTGGGCCACCTGGATATCTCATTCCACCGATGTTTCCTGGGCATCTACTACATACCAGGCAGTGTTTAGACACAGGGGTTGCATTGTTGAAAAGGACAGGCATGTCCCTGCACAAGACCATGGGGAGTGGAGGAACAGATAGCCAGAAACAAGAAAACAAATAAATAAATTTCAGATAGTGGTTAGGGCTAGAAAGGGGATAGAATTCTGTAGCATAATTGAGGGGGTCAGGGGTGGTCAGGGAAGGCCTCTCAGAGGAAGTGTCATTGGTGCAGAGACCTGAATAATGTAAAGAAGGCAGTCAAGTGGAAGCAGGGGGTGTAAGTGGCTGGGGGAGAGGGAGGTTAAAGGCTGGGCTACACCTGGGTACCCCCCACCCAAGGGCTTGTTCTGAGGGGCAACTTCCTGAACTTGCTGTCCCTAGGACTCTCCCAGGGCTGGCTTTTCTCTTCTCCCTACCCCCTTGCCAGGACACTGTGCCTCCAAACTCTCTTTCTCCAGCCTGCCCTAGATTCCGAGATTCCTGATCATCATCCAGAGCTCTCTACACTCTTTCATTAAGGCCGACTTTGCCTTGACACAGACTTTACCAGGTCCCCGCCAAGGGCACCTATGATGCCCTCCCAGTGCCCCCTGCCTCCTCTACCCCTTCCCCCCAAACTTTCCAGAGCTTGGCACACACCCTGCAGCCTCCAAGCCTGGTGTGTCCACTCACTCCACCCTAACCACGGCTCCTTCCTCTCTCTCCCTCTCCTCTGTTTATTTCAGCATTTATTGGCTCCTGATGTGTTCCAATCACCATGTTAGGCAGTCCAAGGGACTCTAAAGATGAATAAGACTTGGTCCCTCCCCTAGAGAACTAGGGTCTTGGAAGGGAGAGAAACAAGTAAAGTGCTGCCTTTAATAGAGATATCGATGAAGTGCCAAGATCATTAGGACGAGGCAAGTCATTAGATGTGTGAACTTGAACAAATGACCTTAACTCTCAGTTTCTCCAGCTGCAAAATGAGGAAGTTACAGTCTCCATAGGATTATTGTGAGGCTTTGATGAAATCACGTATGCAAAATGTCTAGCACTAGCACAACACTTGGCTTACAGAAAGTGCTCCGTGTTCAAGGTCTTATTATTAGCCTCATGCATAGTTCTTGAAATGTCTAGTCTGAGCCTGTGTTCTTGAAATATAAGTCTGGGCCTGCCAGCTATAAAAGATGAGGAAGGGCATGTGCTGTGGCTGAGCTGCGGGCAGGATGAGATGGATTGTGGGCAGACTGGGGAGGCTTTTTGGCCACGTGTTGAAAGGCCCTCATTCCATCTCCCATTGGTCCTGGCCTATGTCGCCCCTGCGCACGTGCTCTCCCCTCCCTGGCTCTGACAGATTTTACAAAAGGCGCTGTGGGCAGGCAGATGCCCAGCCTTGGAGGAGGCGGAGGCAAGGAAGGGGCCTGAGAACAAAGTAGGACAATGAGTAAAAAGAGGCTGCACCCTAGAACACCTGTGCAGTGGGGAGTCCTATGGGACCCATCTTGTGGCTCCTGTTTGCAGTTTGGAGCAGGTATTGCAGGTGAAATGGTGGCAGCTCCAGCCCTCCACAACCATCACCCTCTTCTTGCAGTCTGGGCACAAGTGCAATATGGCAGCAGCTTCTTTGCGGTTCCTAAAGCCGCTGTGCACTTAAGTGCAGCCCATCTGGAGCTTGCATTGGTTCTGGCAGCCATCCTATTCCGATCACTGGCTCCCATAGGGTGCCGCGGCAGGGTGTCCACGCTTCTCATTGGTCAGTGTGGGCGCGTGCACGCACCAGGGGCACCAGTGGGCATCCTGGATGTGCTGGGTGTGGCCGCCGCCCATACATGCTCTGCCTGTCTCCTACAGACACACTTTGCCCTGGGAGCTGGCCTGGTTGATACAAATCTATGGAGGAAATGGGGACTGGGGTGGCCCAGGGTACAGGATTGAGACAAGGACAAAGAAGAGGCGCTCCTGCATAGGAGACTGTGGGCGTTTTCCAGGAAGTTTGGGTAACCGAGGAGCAACAGTCGGACCCAGACCAGACCTGCGATGCCTTCCCCAGGCCTCCAAGTTGACTCCAGAGGTTCCCATGAGCCAACATGAAAATTAGAAAAAATTTTTTTTGCATAATATCCCCTTGGGGAATGAAATAACACTGAAAGGAGCCTGGGATATGCTCCCCAAGAAAACTCCTCCAGCCTGGCATGTACTAGCCTTAGAAGCCTGACTGAACATTTGCAGAGGCTCATTTGTCCATCATTAGAGATGGAAAGCTGATCCTCAAATTCATATGGAATTGCAAGGGGCCTCAAAGAGCCAAAAACAACTTTGAAGGAAAAGAACAAAATTGGAGTACTCGTATTCCTTGATTTCAAAACTTACTGCAAAGTTACAGTTATCAGGTAATCAGGTACCTTGTACTTGGTGGCATGTAGAGTAGGCATATGGATCAACAGAATAGAATTGAGGGTCTGGAAATAGACCCACGCATCTATCACCAACTGATTTTCATAAAGGGTGCCAAATATGGGTAAATGGTGCCAGGATAACTGGATATCCACAAGTAAAAGAATGAACTTGGACCTCTATTTCAGATACACAAAAATTAACTTGAAATGGGTTGTGCTGGTTTGGATGTATTATGTCGCCCCAAAACACCATTATCTTTGATGCAGTCTTTGATGCAGGAAAATATTGGTGCTGATTGGGTTGAAGACTTTTGATTGGATGTTTCCACACAAATGTGATCACTCAACTGTGGGTGAGATCTTTCATTGGATGATTTCCATGGAGGTGTGGCCCTGCCCATTCAGTATGGTCCTTGATTAGTTTATTGGAGCACTATATAAGCTCAGACAGAAGGAGTGAGCTTGCTACAGCCAAGAGGGACACTTTGAAGAATGCCCAGGAGCTGAGAAAATAGCTGCAGATGAGAGACAGTTGAAGAGGCTATTGAAAACAGACTCTTGCTCGGGAGAAGCTAAGAAAGGACAAATGCCCCAAGAGCAACTGAAAGTGACATTTGGAAGAGGAGCTGTGGCCTAGAGAGGAACGTTCTGGGAGAAAGCCATTTTGAAACCCGAACTTGGAGCAGATGCCAGCGACGTGCCTTCCTAGCTAACAGAGGTTTTCTGGACACCATTGGCCATTCTTAAGTGAAGGTGCTCTATTGATGCATTACCTTGGAACTTTATGGCCTTAAGACTGTAACTTTGTAACCAAATAAATCCCCTTTATAAGGCCATTCCATTTCTGGTGTTTTGCAATCTGGCAGCATGGATCAAGGACCTAAATATAAGAGCGAAAAGCCATAAAACTCGTAGAAGAAAACATAGGGACAATTCTTCATGCCCTTATATTTGACAATGAATTCTTAGATAAGACACTAAAATCATGAGCAACAAAAGAAGCAATAGATAAATTCAACTTCTTCAAAACTTGCCTGCATATCACTGCCCTCCCCCCTACATGGGATGTGACTCCCAGGGTTGTGAATCACCCTGTAATGTAGGAAATGACTCCTGGAGATGAGCCTGGACCCAGCACTGTGGGATTGAGAGGAACTTCTTGACCAAAAGGGAGAAGAGAGACGAAACTAAATAAGGTGCCAGTGGCTGAGAGATTTAAAATGGAGTTGAGAGGTCACTCTGGAGGGTATTCTTATGTGCTATATGGATATCACCTTTTAGTCTTTAGTGTGTTAGAATGGCTAGAGGGAAATAACTGAAGCTATCAAACTGCAACCCAGTGACCTCGATTCTTGAAGACAATTGTATAACTATATATAGATTGTGGCTCGCACTCCCTTTATCCAGCATATGGACAGATGAGTGGAAAAATGGGGATAAAAATTAGATGAAGAATAGGGTGGGATGGAGGGGATGGAAAGAGTTAGGGGTTCTTTTTGCTTTTATTTTTATTTTGGAGTAAGAAAAAGTTTCAAAAATTGATTCTGGTGATGAATGCACAGCTGTATGATGGTGCTGTAAATAACTGATTGTACACTGTGGATGACTGTGGGATGTGTGAATATATCTCAATTAAAATGTATTTAAAAAGTAAATGAACAAAGGGAGGAAGAGGGGAATGAGAAGTTTTGGATGTTTTTTATTTTAATTTTAATTTTGTTTTTTGGAGTAATGAAAATGTTCAATGTTTGTGGTGATGAAAATACAACTATATGACGATACTGTGAACAACTGATTGTACACTTTGAATGATTGTATGTTATGTGATTATATCTCAGTAAATTGCATTAAAAAAGTTGTCTGCATGAAAGGATTTTTATCAAGAAAGTACATAATGGGAGAAAATACTCAGTTTTTGATCAGTACTTAATATCCAGAATATATAAAGAACCCCTACAACTCAACAATAAAAAAGCAAACAACCTAATTAGAAAATGGGCAAAGGAAAAGCACAGACATTTTTCAAAAGAAGATATACAGATGATCAATAGCACATGAAACAATGCTCAACATCATTAGCCTTTAGGGAAATGCATTCCACTCCACACCCACAAGAATGAGTATTATTTAAAAATGGAAAATAGCAAATGTAAGAGAGGATACAGAGAAATTGGAACACTTGGGCATTGTTGGTGGGAATGTAAAATGGTACAGCCACTGTGGAAAGCAATATGGCAGTTTCTCAGAAAGTTAAACACAGAATTACCATATGACCAGAAATTCCACTCCTAAGAATATACCCAAAGGAATTGAAAACAGGGACTCAAACAGATACTTGTACATCAGTGTTCATAGTAACATTATTTACCATAGCCAAAAGGTTCAAGAGTCCATAAACAGATGAATGGATAAGCAAAATGAGGTATATCCATACAATGGAATACTAGTAAGATGTAAAAAGGATAAAGTACCAATATGTGCTACAACATGAATGAACCTTGAAAACATTATGCTGAGTGAAATAAGCAAGACATCTAAGGATAAATACTGTATGATTCCATGTATATAAAATATCTGGAAGTAGTAAATTCATTGAAAGCAGATTAGAGGTTACCAGGAGCTGGAGGAAGGAAGGAAGGAGGAATTCTTGTTTGGTAGGTACAGAATATTTGTAAATTTTAGAAATTTTGAAGTTAATATATATATTGCTATAAGTTGAGTGTTCATATTCTCATTTGATGTGTAGGAAGAATAAAATACAGAGGAGTTAAAATCTGACATCCATAAGGGTATAGTAGAGTGCACAGTGCAGAGTATGTCTGAAGTAGAAGAAGAATTTAAGCTCAGATTTCCTAATTTAAAGTGAAGTGATTTTCCAATATAGTCGTATCAATCTCAAAGCTAGCAAACCACATATAAACTACTGAAAATTCTGTTACTATTTCTTTAATAGCTAAATTGAACAATACTGTTTTGATAAGATAAAAAAGAAATTAAATTTAAACTATTGTTAAATAAAACATGCATATAAGAACCAACTTCACCTTTAAAGGAAAAAAACACCATTTGTAAAATGAGTCAAGGAAAAATATACATAGAACATGTTTTCAAAATTTCCACAAGAAGCAGGCTGATGCTGTAGGGATGGCAATCAATTTTTGAACAAAATTGTTTGCAATTATTGTATTACTCTTCTATTAGTAACATTTCTATTAAATAATTAGTTAGTTAATTGATTTTATAAAAAAGACATATAAAACAAAGGCTTGCTCTCAAAGAGCTTACAGTCTGATTGAAAGGTAAGACATATCCCAGAGTGTTCAACCCAGTTGCTCAAGTCAAAAGCTCAGGCACCAAACTTGATGTCCCTCCTTCTCTCAGCCCCCACAAAACTCTCCACTGTACTTCCAAAATAGATCCTGACCCAATCTTCTTGTCTCTGTCTTCAAACCTGCTTCTCTGGTCCAAGGCATCTATATCTTCTGCCAAGTGGTCTCCTGGCTTCCCATAATCCATTCTGCACACAGCAGCCAATGGGATTTTCATTAAATTTAATCACGTCACTCCCCTCCCCTGCTTTTAAACCCTTGGATTGCTTCCACGATGGTTAGACTGAAATCCAAACGACTCCCTTTGGCCTACAAGGACTCATATGACTCGGCCCCTGCCTGCCCTTTGGATCTCATGCTGCATTACTCTTCCCTCCCCACTTGAAAACCAGCTTGTTGCACTTGCACTGCCCGCTTCCTGGAAAGCTTTTTCCTTACATCTTCCCTTGGCTCCTTCTGGTCATTTAGATCTCAAGTTAAAAGGCACCTCCTCAGTAAGGCCGTCCCTGACCACCCAGGCGCTCCTACCACATCACCCTGATTTATTTTTGCAAAATGCTAACATTATTTTTGTTAGATCCCAGAAGAAGAAACTAACACATAGAAGGAGTTTCTGACCCAGGGGCCCCGCAGCTTATCTCACAGAAAACAGGTGCCCCATGAACTAAAGAATGAAGGCTGTTCAAGGCTGTTCAAGGCTGTTCCAGCCACAGTGGTGACTCAAAGGCAGGTAAGGCAAGGTCAGATATTCCATAAGATGAACAACCAAAAAGGCCTGCTCTTCCTAGATAGATAACACAGCTGCTTTCCTACAAAGAATACTGTCTGAGGACTCTAGCAACCAATCAGCCCAAAACTTGATAGGCACTTACCCAATCGAGGCACAGTACACCACAGCGACACCCTTCCCAACGTGGGTTCCTTTTTTTGTTAAAAAATGCTGCTCTCAGATAGAGAGCTGGAGCCATTATCTTTTTTTCTTCTTTTCGCTGGCTCCCACCTGCTTTCTTCCTCTAAAAAACCTTAAACTTTATACTTAAACTTGGACTCGCTGCATTGTGTGGATTCCTGAACAACTCCGACCTAAGAATTTTCTTTGTTTACTTCTATTGTCTACTGGAATGAGTGCCCTTGGAGCACCGGGAGAATAGTGCCTGGCTGCAAACAAATGCCCAACTAGATGAGCAACGAATGAATGAAGCAGGAGTTGGGGCTGAACTCTAAAGGGTGGACAGTCTTCCAGAACAAAGGAATGAAAGGGACAAAGGTGTGATGTCAAAAGGGAGCATAGCCTGTCCTGGGGTTGGCTGGCTCAGCCCACAGTTGGCTCTAGTGGGAAATGAGGTTGAAGACGCAGGCTGGGTCTAAACTGAGGTTTAGACCAAAGAATCTGAGCTCCATCCTGCAGGGTAGCAGGAAGCCACTAAAGACCTTTGGGTGGAGGAGTGGCCTAACTAAAGCTGTATTTGGAGAAGATTAATCCAGAGCCTGCCACAGAATAGGCTGAAGCATGACCACCTGCATAATTTGCAGACCCCAGTGCAAAATGTAAATGTGAGGCCGTTGCTCAAGGAGCAGCGAAAAAAGTGCCATTAAAGGGACTACAATATCAAATATTTTCCTGTCCTCCCACCTCCTTCTCTTGACTTGTCATGATGTTTTTTATTTGCTACTTAATGTTGTTCTAAGTAAAGAAAATTTAACATTTTTCTACCTTCAGCTTACTGATGAGTAAGGAAGGACTGAAAGGAAAAGGAATATGGCTTTCCCTATATTTCCCTTTCCTTCTATGTCATGCTTTCCAGCCTAAGTGGTTGGCTAATATTGGGAAATAACATGATGAAGGAAGGATATAATGCAGTGCTTTGATCATCCCAGTTTCTTGGAGCTTTGGTGCCTTCTTTCTGAATTTGAAGCAAGTTCTGGTCAGAGTCACCAGTTATTCCACTGTAGACATAACCCACTACCTTGCACTCACTGAGTCTCGCTGAATTCCCGTGCATCGTGGGCCCCCCGAATTCTGTGCTTGTGGAGCTTGGCAAATGCTGTACGTGAATGGGAAGGCATTAGGACATGTGAGTCCTCTGCTCACAAG
Organism: Bradypus variegatus; assembly: GCA_004027775.1. Taxonomy (NCBI): domain Eukaryota; kingdom Metazoa; phylum Chordata; class Mammalia; order Pilosa; family Bradypodidae; genus Bradypus; species Bradypus variegatus. The sequence continues at coordinate 7,654 of PVKY010002650.1, read as the reverse complement.
CATGCTCTATCGTCCCATCAGACTTCATTTACAAAACCCAGGTTCAAAGATAAAATTCAGACTTTCAAAATGGCCACAGCAGAGCATTAACCCAACTTTGCAGCCACCCTGAGCCCAGGTCGCAGGCCCATGAAATTGGCCCTGGACAGAGGGAGAGAATGAAAACAGACATGACAGACTAGCTGTGAGCTGTTGAGGACTGGGGCCAAGGATTAGTGAGCGTGGAAAGGAGAAGAAAGGCCTCTCCAAGGAAAGGTGACAAGACTGGAGAGAGATGAAAGGAGATAATGATTCTTATCACATGAGATTCTTAATAGTAGACTCTTCTAGTCCTTATTAGGCGGTAAGAGCTGCAATCCTGGCCTGGCCCTGCCTGGCCTCCCCAGGCCTGGCGCTGCATGTGGTTTCTAGCAGGTCCTAGATGAATGTTGGTTGAACCAAACAGGCAAGTGAGGAGGGCAGTTCGGGCGTGGGGGTCAGCAGAACACCTAAGCAGACCTGGCTGCGGGGCGGGGCTCCCCGGGCAGTGCTGGGGGCTGGGCATGTGGAATTGGGAGGGGTGCACCCAGAGAAACCTTGGGAAGCCGGGTCTCCACGATAAGGAGGGTGGTGGAGGGGCCCTGCGCATAGAGAACCCGGTGGTGTGGTGAAGGGGCTGGAGAAGGAGATGTTGGGGGGACTGGTGGCAGCTCCCATGCGGGCAATCTCGCTCCTGTGGCGACCTCTTTCCCGGTCCCAGCGATTTTTCTCCGGGTAGCCTGCTCTAGCTTCCGTCCACTTCGCTCCCAGTCTGTCTTGATCTCTGGCTGTTTCCTGCGGTCTTTCTCCGCATCTGTGTGCCCGCACATAGCGTCGGCGTCTCAGTCTCTTTCTAACTGCCTGCCTGGGGCCCTCACCTCTGACAACATATCTGCTTCCGTCTTGTCTCTGAGTGTCTCTGGGGTTATCCTTCCTTCCATCCCGCGTGGACGCGCCCTCCGCCCCTCCGGAGGCCGTCCAGCACCTGGGGTGGGGTTAAGGGAGAGACTGCCTTGCACCCAAGAGGAGGCAGGGGGCGGACCCAAGCCGCTCTCCATATTTGCATATGCATGAGGTCGCTCGGGCCAGCGGCGAGGGGGCGGGGTTTCTGGGGGTGGGAAGGGGACGGGCGCCCCCAGAGTCGTTGAGTATAAAGACCGCGCGCCGCGGCTGTCGGCCCCGCACTGCTGAGGAGCGGAGCTTCCGCCTGGGGTCTCCCATCCCTGGCAGTCCCCCAACTGCGCGTGCCGCCCCACCCCCGCGGCCGAGCCACCCCTGGTGCGGCGGTCTCCGCCCTCCGGAGGAGCCGCGAGCGGTCACACGCCCCGCTCTACAGCCTCTTTGCATCTCGGCTTTTGGGGCGGCCCCCTCCCCCACCTTTCCCCGCCTCTTTGCACCCCGCTTTTTTCTGCATTTCGCTCGGGTTTTGTAGCCGTCTATTTTTGCACCTCTTTTCGTTTTGCCTCTAGGCTGTTTGGGGGTGAAGCTTCATTCTCACCCTATCCCCTTGTTATCCTCCCTTGCTGTGACAGCCCCCCTCTTCATCGTAGTCGGGGGAGCCTAGGATCCGTGCATCTTCCGCCGCGCTGTCAGCACCCCGCAGCTCCTGCCTGTGCACCCCGGAATTTGCGGCAGCTGCATATCTGAGGGAGGGGTCTCCTTCGCCCCCGTTGCCTTTGCACCCCGGTCGTTCTGGTGCGTGGGAGTCTTCGGCGCGCGGCGTCCCGGTTTCTCCGCAGCCCCCCGCCCAGCGCCGGGAGTCGCCCCACTCCGCCAAGATGGTCATCCAGAAAGAGAAGAAGAGCTGCGGGCAGGTGGTTGAGGAGTGGAAGGAGTTCGTGTGGAACCCGAGGACGCACCAGTTCATGGGCCGCACCGGGACCAGCTGGGGTACGCGGGGCGGCCGAGCGAGGGGCGGGGGCACCGTCGGACAACGCCTCGGGGGGCCGCAGGGACCCCTCCCGGGTCCCCGGCGTCCGGCCTTCCTGCCGGGCTCTGGGCTGGTAGGGGTGAGGGGGTGGCCGAATCACCGGTCTAATCTCCCCGGCTGGCCGCTGCGGAGGCGGAGAAAGTAGGTCACGGCCGCCTGCTCGCCCCCCGCGGAGCCCCCTCGGGCGGGGGGTCGCGGGCTCTGCGCGCATGTCCGCACCGCGGCGCTCGCGCTCCCTCCCCGGGCCTGTGCGCCTCGCAAGGCCGCCCGCCCTGCGAAGAGCGCCCCTTCGCTCCAGTGGCTCTCGCCAGCTCACCCACCCCGTCTATTTTTAGCTCGTGCCCACCCCCTGGACCCTGGGAATCTTCTCCAGGGGGCGAGTCTTGGAGAGGTGGGAAGCGTGTGGCGGAGGTGGGGGGCGGTTGGTTCGCGGCAGAAGTTGTCTGTATCCCATCGCCGAGCGTCTGGAGCCTTCTGTGGCTCTTGTGAGTGGGGGTCTGTTGGGGAGGGGCGGCACTGCCAGGTCTCTAGGCTAGATGTGCCACTTGGATGTCAAATGTGGGCCGCGGAGGAGTGGTCACTGGTGGTAAGATAAGTGCATCGTCTAGCGGGGTGTGTCTGTGGAGTTGGGGCTGCGCCGGTCGACCCTTACCCCATACCATGGCGAGGGTCAGTGGCTGTGGAGCCAGTCATGTGTGGTCAGGGGTCTGGTGACCGGCCTGGGTGCAGGTGAGGGGTGGGCTTCTTCCAAGGGGCTTGTCAAGCTGTGAATTTGAAGCACAGGAGGCTCGGTGTGACAGAATTTACAATTCATCTAACACTGGTTGAACACTGTCCCCATCAACCCACCAACTCAGGGGCCCATGAGGTGGGTCCACGCAGTCCATGCCTTCAGGAAACTCCAAGTCCAGTTTGCTAATGTTTAGGAGAATCTGGGGAGGCTTCATGGTGGAAGTGTCTTCTGAGATGAAGGCCCAGGTATCTGGGGTGTTGGAACCAGCAAGCACTTACTTACACTAGGCTGAGTGATGATGCCAAAGACATCACCAAGGGTGTAATCTCTGTGGGCAAGGCCTGTCAGAGAGTCTGTCCTTACTCCCTGCCTCTACCTTGGGCATGGGGCCACCGTGGAAGTTGCTGGACAGTGGTGGCTGAAGACTTTGTAGCAAGGCTGTAGCGTTAGGTCCTTTGTTTCAGGAGGTGCTTTCAAGGTGTGGCTCCTGTGGGGTGGTGGTGAGGGCGGGACAGTGAAGATTTCCCTATTTGAGTGTGGCTCCTGAGGGGTGGTGTTCCATACCAGCCTAAAAAGTCAGTGTGGTAGGACATTTTTAAGCAGTTGTATCAATCCAGGGGTAACAGATGTTGTGCCTATTTCAGGGCCATGGATGCTTGAGAAGTTGGGAATGTGATCCCAGGCAAAATTGCAGCGGCCTATACTTGGGGTTGTCCCAGCAACGGGGATTTAGGTCTCCTGTGGCCTCCGCAAGGTCCTGTTTCACTGTGCCCTAGGACCGGGAGGGGGCTGGGAGTCATGGCGGGAAGCCAGACACAACTGCTTGTTTCCAGCTTGTCTCATTTTGCTCCCAGGGGGCGGCTTTGAGACGTCCCTGTGGCTCTGGGACCCGTCCCAGCGCAGATCTTCAGCGAGTAGAGAGGTGGGTGGAGATAGTGGAAGTCAGAGTGGGAGACTTGGAACCTACTGACCCTGTCTCCTCCTCCTCATCCATAGCCTTCATCCTCCTCTTCTACTTCGTCTTCTATGGCTTCCTCACAGCCATGTTCACTCTCACCATGTGGGTGATGCTTCAAACCGTCTCTGACCACACCCCCAAGTACCAGGACCGACTGGCCACACCCGGTGAGTGATGAGGTTCCTCCTGCCACCTCTCTATGACTCATGTACTTCCAAGCCTCCAAAAGGAACTCACAGGCTGAGAGTTGGTGCTGAGGATTCAATCACTCTGTCCTGGGAAGTTCTTCTTGAAGTCTGCCTTCCTTCTCATGTCCTGCAGCTGGAAGCTATGTGATATGGGGAGGTGGCAGATGTTCCCAGGAGATCTCTCTCCCATGAAGAGGATCTCAGATTCTTGCCTCACCCTCACCCTGGTGCTCCCTATGTCCATGTTCTTCCCTCGGTGGGTGGTCCCTTATCTCACGTACACCCTACCCCTCTGCCCTCGTCTGCTATAGGCTTGATGATTCGCCCCAAGACGGAGAACCTTGATGTCATTGTCAATGTCAGTGACACTGAGAGCTGGGACCAGCATGTTCAGAAGCTCAACAAGTTCTTGGAGCGTGAGTGTGGGGCTAGTCATGTGGCTGTTCAGGACCTTGGGCAGGGGATTGGGGACCCTGGAAGCAGGATGTCAGGCCCATGCCTCTCTCCCACCTCCACAGCTTACAACGACTCCATCCAAGCGCAGAAGAATGATGCCTGCCGTCCCGGGCGCTATTACGAACAGCCAGATAATGGAGTCCTCAACTACCCAAAACGTGCCTGCCAGTTCAACCGGACCCAGCTGGGTGACTGCTCCGGCATTGGGGACCCCACTCACTATGGTTACAGCACAGGGCATCCTTGTGTCTTCATCAAGATGAACCGGGTACCCATGACTTTGGTCCCCAAGGAGAACGGAGGTGGGAGATGGGGCTACCATCTCTGCTGCCAATGGGACAAATGGGGGCTAGAGGGGTTTTTGGATGCTTGAGTAGCTGGAGAGGTGGGTCCTTGGAGGGTGAGATCCACAACTGGAATACCTGTGTCTCTGACAGCTTCTTCCTGTAATCCTCACCATCCTCCCTCTTCACTCCAGGTCATCAACTTCTACGCAGGGGCAAATCAGAGCATGAATGTTACCTGTGCAGGGAAGGTGAGATTCGGGGCCTTGTTCACCTGCCCACCCATTTGTTCTTCATGGTTTCTGTGTAATTCACTCATCTATCCCTATCCTTCTTTGCTCCTAGAGTCCCCACTACTATAGGGACAAGGGGGTAAGAGTGGATCCCAATATGGCTTGAACCTGAAGGTGCTCCCATCCCTCCTGCTTCTCTCTAGGATGCAGAAACTTGGGCTTCTGGCTTCTCTCCCTCACCTGTTCACCTTCTTTCTTCCCTAATTATCCATGCCTTCTGCTCTCCTCCCATATCTCACCTGCTCCCCAGTGGTCTTCCGGGAGCTGGTAGCTGCTGATCTGTTGGGACCACTAAGTCGTCTTAGGAACCCTGCTCCCCCATCTCCATTCTCTGTAGGAATTTGCTCTCCATTCACACCCCCTCCTTGCTTCCTACTGAGCCCTTATTAATTTATCTGTTCTCTTTTGGCTGTGCTCCAGAAACCGATTCTTGAGGATGGGGTAAGAACTTGGGGTGGGAGTGGAGTAGGCGGCTTCAGTGTCTTTAGCAACCTTCAGGAATTCCCAACCTGATGAGAGTTAGGACAACCCGTTCCTGTGTACACAGCAGACACACACTGAGACTCATGGCTCAAGGGAAACAGATTTGAGATGGGAATAATCTGGGGGCAAAGGGAAGTGTGGGGAACCCTGAGCTTCCCAGTTCCTGCCACCCCTAATGTGGGCTCTCCCCACTAATCCTCCAATCCCCAGCGAGATGAAGATGCTGAGAACCTCGGCAACTTTGTCATGTTCCCCGCCAATGGCAACATCGACCTCATGTACTTCCCCTACTATGGCAAAAAGTTCCACGTAAGTGTCATGGGAGGCTGGCATGTTGGTTCTTGAGGAGAGCTGGGTTCTTGGTGGGGAGGGTGGGTCGCCATAGGCCTGGCCCCTCACTGTCCAATTCTGGCCCAGGTGAACTACACACAGCCCCTGGTGGCCGTGAAGTTCCTGAACGTGACCCCTAACATGGAAGTGAACGTGGAATGCCGCATCAACGCAGCCAACATCGCCACAGATGACGAGCGAGACAAGTTTGCTGGCCGCGTGGCCTTCAAACTCCGCATCAACAAAACCTGAAGCCCCTTCTTCCCGCCCCTACCTCTTTCCCGTGGATGCTTCTGGAATGTCCCTGACCCTGCCAGATCCCTCCCTCACCTACCCCAAAGGTATTTTTTATAACAGAGCTATGACCTGTCTGAGCCTCACCCTTTTCCTTTACTTCCCAACCCAGCCTGGTGTCCCATTGCGACTTCCTGGCTACAAACGCTTTCCACGGTCTTCTCCCAGCTCTAGCTGAGCCAGAGACAGGGAGCATGTTGGCTACCAAGGGGGCCACAGAAGAGGTGGCACCTTCCTGGGTCTACCAGGCTTTAGCTGTGAGTGGATGCCTAAGCTTTGGCATCTGTCCGCTTTCTCTACTCCCACAAATTTCCTCCTTCATCTACACAGGAACCATCTTGGTGGCTTTTGCTTTCTCTGGCTCCTCTGGCAGGGCTTTCGCCACCTCTTCTCCCTCCCCATTCCCTCCTCTGAAAGGAAACCATCTTTAATCAAGGACAAGGTGGTGGTGTGAGCCTTTTCCCTATTTCTTTGCACATATGATGTCTTACCGTATGGTGACTGCGTGAGCTGGGAAATGAGGTTTCCTCCCCGGGGAGGGAATGGAAGAGAAGTCTTCTTTGACTGATTCTTGCACATTCATTAGTGGCCCCCCACTCCAATTCCTTCCTCACCCTTGCATCACCCGAAAATCCTCTACTCAAGAGGATGGAGTTGACCTAGGCTGAGTATCCACTGTTTTGACGGATGGCGCCCTTCCCCCTTCTGACTTTCCCAGAATATCCTTCCAGCTTCGCTTCCCAGGGTGCTCTGGGGGAGGGGCCACCCACTTGGTTCTGTCCCCAGTGGCCATCTTGGAAACATCAGCCAGCTGTGGGGCTCCTCCACTTCCATCCTGGGGTCTAGTCCTGCCCCCCGCCATCCTCTCTCAGGCTTTCCTTAGCAAGTTACCAACTAATCACTAACTCCACCCCTTTCCTCTGCAGCTCTGCTTGCAACTTTCAAATGGGCCCCTCAGTCTAGGCTCTGAAAATCTTGGTTCCCTCTCCTGCATCCTTCAGACCCTTTGCCTTTAAAAAAAAAACAAAAAAACAAAAACCTGTAATGCCCATAGAATGTTAAATGAGGGGCCTCCTGCTCTGAATATTCTTTAGTTATAAGGATGTTTTAACTCTTTCTCCTCCAGTTTCCCTGCATTTCCTCACCCTTTCACCACCACCCGCACCCCCACCCCGGTTCATTTTTAACGCTGCAGCTTCCGCACCCCGTTGGCAGGTGCAACCTTCCCTGTTGCCCTGGCTGGATCTCCCTCTTCCTGCCCCATCCCCATGTTTCCCAGGTCCCCCAGTGGTCTCTTTCTGCAGTTATTTAATGCCTGTGTCAGATCTACTGTAAAAAGAGGATAAAGGACAATAAAACGAGAGCAATTATATATATAAATATATATCATACATGGAGTCCTGCGTGTGGGTTGTTCCTTTCTGAGCATTTGGAAGAGCCCCAGAAAGGGGGGAGGGGAGGGGTGGGAGGGTTGGGGTGATCCTAGGGGATACCCAGGCCTTGGGGGGTGCCCGCTCCCCATCTCTGACCTCTTCCCTCTGGTACCCCGGTATCTAGGCCTTAACCACCTGCCCACCTTTACCAGTTGAATGCACACTATCTTGAGATCATGCAACGTAAGAGGGGCAGGCCTGCCCCCATCTGCTCACTGAAATTTAAAATGCCTACTATGTGCGTTCCAGGCACC